>OZ005740.1:243290043-243436768 GCA_963930735.1 Dioctria linearis | reverse complement strand
TTGCTATTTTTGATTGATAAAGCTGAAAATTTGAATACAATTTTATTTTTTAAATCTCCATCGATTTACGTTACAAAAATATTTTAACACATTTTTTAATTTTATAAACTAATGATTTTTATACCTTGGATAAAGTCTGATATGGTATGCCAAGCTTGTCATTCCGTTTGTAACGCATAGAAATAATGCTGGTAGAGCCAAATGGATTGGACACCCACGCATATGTATTATTATTTATTTCGATTTTTGCATATCCGACTGCCGTCCGTCCGTCACCACAATAACTTGAGAACACATTCATGGTTCGTTTCAAATTACATAATTTTGCATATAATTATTGAGAAAGCAGTCAGCTGAGGAGTTTTTGATGTACTGGAAAAAATTGTCAGAATATAAAACCCTATGAAATTTTTTATAACGAGTTTTACTGTCCGACAAACCATTCTAGAAATAGATGCGTAAAGCTACCTTAGCGATCTGCCTATAGGCTGAGACTACATGGCATCAAAAAGTCCTCAGCTGACTGCTTTCTCAATAATTATATGCAAAATTATGTAATTTGGAACGAACCATCGGCTTCTTCTGTTAAGCTTGATATTGCTGATTTGATTATTCGAAAGTTTCTTTCTATCTGTCCGTTTGAACGTGGTGTCTTGACCGAAGTCTGTATATGTTTAATCATATTGTTATTACAGTACTTTTGGAACTCTATTGAGGTCACTGACTACTCTCGTTGGCATCCCGAAGTATGGAGTAATTTCATGTAGAAGGTTGATTACCCCGCGGGTATTTGCTGATCGTGTTGGCTTAAGGACGATGAATTTCGTAAACGTGCAAACCATCTCAATTAAGTGGGTATTTCCCTTTTTACTTTTTGAGTACGGGGCCTAAATGATCCAAGTGGACTATATGGAATGGGATAGGCTGTCTTTCAGGTTCGTGAATGACATATCTCGTTTCATCAACACCCCTCTTATTATACAAGCATTCTATACACGCGTTGATATATTTCTTTGCTACCTGCCTCATATTCGGGAACCAGAAGTGTTTTTGTAACGTTTCTACAGTACGAGCATGACCGCAGTGTCCCATATCATCATGCGCCAATTTTAATATTATCCAACGAACTCCTCTTGGCACCAAAAATCGTAAGCCTTTATCAGTCTTCTTATATACGCGACTCCCTTCTAGTTCGTAGTTGCCCTTGATCTCATTTATATCTTCTCCACTAGTGATTGTTCCATTGAGAATATTTTTGATTTCCTTTAATCTAGAGTCTTGGTCTTCCAAGGTGGATAGCCAGTCTTCCTCTTGCATCCCTACTATTAGGACTTTATTGGCTACCGTCTCGATCTCATGTCCTTCTTCGTTCGGACACGGCTAAGTGCGTCTGCATGGTTCATTTGCCTTCCTGGTCGAAACACTAATTCGTAATCAAACTCAGATATTCTAAGCCACCAACGCGCGATTCGCGTACTAAAGTTTTTTTTTCCTGTGTCAGTCGAAGAGAGTTGCAATCTGTTACTATCTTAAATGTTTATGAAGCAGATAGTATTTAAAACGCTCTAAGCTTTCGACTACAGCTAATGCTTCAAGCTCATAGCTGTGGTAACGACTCTCACAATCAGTCGTAGCTCTGCTAAAGTAAGATACCGGTTTAACTTCTTCGTCTGCTTCCTTTTGCATTAGAATTCCTGCTATTCCTTGGCTACTTGCATCTGTGTGAAGCTCATGATCAGCGTCTTTGTTGTATAGCGTTAAAACTGGACGTTGACCTAATTTTTTCTTCAGCTTCTTGAAAGCTAAATCCTGCTCCTCGGTCCATGCAAATTCAAAGCCTTTCCTCAATAACTTGTTTAGTGGTGCGGCGATTAACGAAAACCCACAGATGAAACGCCTGAAGTACCGCTGCGAGTCCCAAGAATTATCGCACCTCTTTTATTGTTGTTGGCCTTTTGTATTCTGTAACTGCTGCAATTTTTATTTCGCCTGGTTGTACTCCTCCACTAGAAATTGTGTTGTCCTAAGAAGTTTACATTTTTTTGAAGAAACGTACACTTTTTGATGTTAAGGGTCAAGTTAGCTTTCCTTAGTTCTGAAAAGAAATCCTTCAAGATTTCAATGTTTTTTTCAATGCTTTCGGTCGCGATCAGGACGTCATCCATGTATGAGCTTAAATTTTCTGAGTTTACTCTCTTAGTTATTTCTGTCATTAATTTCGTAAAAACTGCGGGGGCATTCGTTAATCCAAAAGGCATTCTCTTAAACTCGTAATGACCCTCAAGTGTAACAAACCGCAGTATAATGTTGACTATTAGGATTAACCAGTATTTGATAATATCCAATCATCAGGTCTACTGTTGTAAAATACCGCTTATTCGCTAGACAATTAAGATTTTCCTCGATGTTAGGTACCGAAAATGTTCTCGTTTTGTTATCGCATTTAGTTTGCGATAGTCCACACACATTCGCAATTCTCCACTTTTTTTTTGGTATTATGATAACTGGACTCGCATACTCTGAATTCGATGGCTGTATTACATCTTCATCTAACAGTTCATTGATTCTCTTCCTAAGAACATCTTTTATATTATAAGCTACTTTGTATGGGTGATACCTAACAATGCAAGTAAGCCATTTAGCTTTAACATGTATTAGAGTGCATTAGTAATAATTAACGGTTGATTAGCATATTGACATTTTGTATAAATAAGCTAGAACAATTGAATAAAACAACGAATTAGTATTCTGACTATCAACGACGCTGCATCTTTACTTAACAGGGCTTCTGCTAATTCTAGCTTGCCCAGAGTCAAACAGGGCATCTGCTATTCTACCTTGCCCAGAGTCAAACAGGCATCTGCTAATTCTACCTTGCCCAGAGTCAAACAGGGCATCTGCTAATTCCAGCTGCCCAGAGTCAAACGGGGGATCTGCTTTCTATAAAGCTTCCTCATAAAGAGATCTGCTTTTTAAGCTTCTCACTACGTGACGATATCTCTCACCACAGGTTCTACTAATCATACTACATAGTCTCCCGGTCCGTAAGAATTTATTACTACAATATTTATTAGATACGCAGAAGAAATTCCAAACGTTTTATTAAAATCACTTTTTGAGCTGCGTGCTCACTTTTCAACTTGCCACCAATGATTTTTTTAATATTGGATGGATACTGTTTCAATTATGATGATATAAATGTGCTATCTCTCGATCTATAAGTATTTATTACTTAGATAATTATGAGAAATTACCGATTCAGACGTAAATCGGGGATTCAGTATATTTATGTTACTCTGTGACTAAACTAAACGCGATGGTGAGTACTAGTGCACCATCTATATCGTACATCGCTCCATTGTCATGTTTTGTAAAAACATGGTGGTTTTATATTCTGCGCGAAAAAAAGCAAAATTTAAGTTAAATTCGTTATCATAATGATAATGCGATACAGGGGCGGGACCACTCACCTGCTCCACCCCCAAATACGCTTCCGCATTGACCATGGTGTACACAACCACAGTCGGAGTGCTATTTCCAGATTTGGATAAATGTCCAAAAAGCCTTTTTCAAGGACCTACTTGTAGAACTTCAAGGCAGTTAATTGTTTCCCCCACGTAGCCCCAGCGGACGACATATGAGTTCACAGATGCAGACACTCGTTTTCCAAAATTCCGTCTAAATCTCTAGTTTCAGCGTTAAAGTTCCGTGCGCCTTCGCGCATATCTTGATATTCGAGGCTATGTAGCTTCCAGAGAAAGTCATACTTTTACTCAAGTAAGCGGAACCATGTCTCTGCAATCAACATGTCGATAACGACGTTGAAAACGGTAACTCTGAGTTCATTCCTGCCGGATAGTGCAACTTCGATTTTGTTTCCTTTTATTGAATCTGTTGAGAATTTGTCGCCTTGCTCTGCCTATTGGTAAATCCAACCATGTATCCTGGAAGAATACTGTGAATTAAATTTGATTTTAATATCCGGTGTCGTACGTCCTCCATGTATACAATCAGTTACGAGGCTGGGCTGGCGTTGAGGGTCCTACTTCTTGCGATAAATTTTGGCAATTTATAGTGGTATGGAAAATATCAGTTATAGGCCAAAGTGGAAAATGGGACATTTTTATGCACTCAATGGTTCAATCAGTTTATGGAAGTATACAGGTACCCAAATGTTGAAATTTATTAAATGTATAAAATATGGATTAGGACAAGAGCGTTTTCCGATCGGTATCGGGTGTCATATCTGATTTCAAAAATACATTAATTTCTTCCAGAATGTTAGTGCATTTTACTGTTAAAGACAGAGGAAGAGATAACAGGCTTAGTGAAAAGTCAGTCACAGCGGCGAATTTTCGTGCAAGTATTTAGCTACCCCGTGTTACACTCCAGAATCAACCAATTTAACTGGAATACTATCTTGTACTAAAAAAAAAAAAATTGATTCCGTCTCGCTTTTAATTATTATATCGAAATCTTCACTTCTGGTATGATATGTATACGTTTTGTTTTATACCTGGTGCTTCATTGAATTCTTTTAAGTGTTTGTGTAATTGTTGTAACGGCTTGATGGTTGCCTTATTAGTTTTTTTATAATCCCATAGACATATACGCTGAGAAACTATCTACCGCAACATACTGTCTAACACAATCTGGTAAAACTAGCAACCCATAGATATTAAAAGAAACCATATGTTCTCCAAAAATAGAAATAAAACTTCGGACAAACTCTTTTAACATATTAGCAGCTACAACAATATTATCGGTAGATTGCTCGCTCATATGAAAGATGTCGAAGTGCAGAGTGAAACAGAAAAAAAGGATAGTAAATATTATTGTCAACGTGATTTTGAAGCACGACAACACCTGTGTACGTTAAAAATTGGCGATACGCGGACGCTTTCTAGCACGCAGGATCGTCAAGAGACCACAGACTTCTTGAAAATTCTTTAGGGTCCTACTGTGTAACTCATTTGAAATAATGTTTATATCTTCAGTTCTGAAAAATGATTCAGGGAACTTTCCGGCTGATAGTAATATTAAAATGTTTTTCATTACACCTAAATCCACAAGATCCAGAATATCAAGCGGAAATTGAGACACCATTTTGATTCAGCGTTCTAAGACGATTTTATTTTCTCTGAATTCCGGCCTATGGTGATCGATATGTGCTTTATTTTCAAAATTTTCATCAGTTCGCTTCAAAAAAATAGTCGACTGAAACACAGTTCTTTTGTGACTATGGCATCCTTCTGGGTGCATTTTGGGCAACTACTTTTTCCGGTGTGATACTGTGAGCCAGTAATAAAAGCCCTGACTGGACTATCCATCTACCTTTAAATTCTTTTAGTACCGAATTATTCTAACTTACTTGGATACCTCTTAGTTGCACATTTTCTATTTCTTTCATTAAAAATTCCCTTACCAAAACAGCATCCTATTAAAAACGGAGTAGAATTAATAGGCCAGAACATAAGTACAAATCTTAATTAGGCTGAGACCGTCTATACTAAATCTATTGAAATAATCGAATGATTTTGGAGGATGATTTAGACAGGAGATAGTTCTCAATTCCATAATGGCAATATTGCCCGGACACAGTCTTCTTATGCATTTTTATCTTATTTACCATAAATACCTGGAGCACTACTTATTAATAAATTATATTTATACACTGACTAAGTACACGCTCGCGTTCTTTCTTCCAGAATTTGTACAGCTTTGTAGGATACTCGGAACTATTCTTGACAATTATTGCAAAGATAGTATTGTCAAAAAATAAGGAAAAATCATCCACAGGGTTGCTAATTCTGTAGAATCGTATTCTATCGGAGTTGAGTTGAATTCTGAAATCTTATGAAATTATATCCTTGTGATATGTACCTACATATAAAACAAAGTTATGATAACATAATTACGTCATCTTGTTTCAAGAGTTTAAAGGGGCTGTTCTGCCTGTTTGTGTTATATTAAAATTTGTTTGTTATTTTTGTTTCTAAATTTAAAAGCTAGGATAAAAGTATAAAGGACACCGTTTTTTAAATAAAAAATAAATGCAACTAGGTATTAACTTAGCTTTATTCACAGACCAATCTTGTTTGGTTCATTACAAGCGTTAGACTGACGCCAAAATATCCGCACTCCATTCCCGTTTCTTTCACTTTTCATTTTTATAATTCTTTTCTAATAAATCCTACAATTTCGTTTACGATGGGTACTATCATAAAGAGCAATTTGTGCATTCAGAGTGCAGACATCCCACGGTCAGTCTCTAGTCGCTTACATATACCCTGTCTTCATAAGGGCAAAACATAATTAAAACTTAAAAGTACTACGACCGGATATTTTCTTAAAAGCTAAATATTTTACTTAAACCTATTTGTCCTTTCTCCATGCCTCTGATGGAATTATTGTCAATCGATAGGAATGGAAAAAGTCAAGTCATTGTTACTTTAAAAAGAAAGTGTTTTAGTGTTTTGTAATTGGAGTATTCTTCAGAGAGAAATGATTAATGGCTTTGAAGAAGAAAGTGTTACATAATTTTTTATAGATAGTACATTGGAATTATTGGGGTTTTCGTTCATGTAATTTGATTATGATAGCGCTTGATTGCCGCTTAATGAGTGGCGCGTCATTACACAATCCCCCTTAGAAAAGAAAGTTCATGGAGTAGGACGTATTGAACTTTCGAAAAAAAAGATATGAGTGTAAAAAGATATGATTGAAGGTGTCTTTCGATGGAGTGTTGCCGATGGTCGCTTTACATACGATAGTTGCATTTAATATATACATATATCTCTTAAAGAATAGTTAGATAGTATTGATGGTTACTCCTAATAATATTGTAAATCGTAACGTTAATGATTTACACTTAATAGGAAAAAAACAAATTTTTACGTTTATCTCTGTAATCTATGGCTTTAAGGATATATGTTTAAAATATTGTTCTTAATATTATCTAGATTACAAGGATATTAAGAATTAACTACAATAACTATATTTGTTGTGTTTTAAAGTAGAAATTACATACTACGCAAATACCAGTAATTATCTATATGAATAAAAAATAAAAAAATTTACAATTTATGTCTGTATTTTACGACTTATTATTTTGTAGTTGTGGTAATTACATAGGTAACAGATTGTTCTTGAGCTTCTTCTCCTGTTTTGGGAGATTTTGTGTTATGTAATTTATTTTTTAGAAAAATTGCTATGATTCCCAAGATTAAACAAAGAAGTCTGTAGCTAATAGTGTAGTGATGAATTGTGTGAGCAGAATCTTTGCATAAACCCTTTCCTTCGTTTCATTTCTGTTTGTTTATGGCTAGGTTTAGTTTTCATAATTCATGATCATCGAAATATTTACTATTGCGGTTTTTTTATTTTAATTAATCGATAAAGCGCCTGATATTATTATTGTGAACTGCTTTGTTTTTGTTGCTTATTCTAATTGTGGTATTTTCTGCTGAATTTAGTTTTGCTATTTCATATGGTCCAGACCGAAGCGGGGAAAATTTTCTTTTCCGTTGGTGGTTCTTTACGAGAACTTTTTCGCCTAAATTAAACTGTTTTACACGAGTACCTTCATCGTAGGAAACTTTTTATTTTTCCTTTTTTTGAATGAGGGATTTTCTGGCTAATTGATAACCATGTTGTAACCGTGCTTTCAATTCGTTACTATAATTCTCATATGAGTAACATATCGTAGGTTCCTTCTTTACTGTGTCCGGAATCTCTGCTTGACAACCATAGCGCAGCTCGTAAGGGGTGAATTTAGTGCTCGATCTTTATTTACATAATGACGAAGATATTCAGCTAGTGTTCGGTGGCTTCGTTCTAAAGCACCGTTAGTCTGTCAATGGTATGGTGTAGTTTGGAGTATATGAATCTTTAGAAGTTTGCACACTTCTGTGAAAACTTCGCTCAAGAAATTTGAGCCTTGGTCCGTTAAGATTGTTTTAGGTACACCATGTCTGCATATAATATTTTCGACCAATTTGCGGGCTACCGTTTGTGCTGCAGCATTTGGGAACGGAATAGCTTCGGAATACTTCGTAAGATCATGTTGGAAAGTTAATATATATTTATTGCTTGTGGGTAAGGGTCCCACTAAGTTTAGGAATATTTTTTCGAATGGTCCTCGAGCTGGTAGTGGTTATTCTCATTGGTAGTTTTGAATTTGAATTTTTTTATAAAATTATCGACGTCTTTGGTTATTCCTGACCAATTGTAAGTAGTTTGGATTCTTTTTATAGTACCTACGAGTGATACCTTGATGACCTCCAAGAGGGCTTACGTGGTATGCATTTATAACAGCCGTTATTTACCTGTTATCGATTAACTCTTGTACCTTGGTTACATCGGTAGTGATTCGAATATTTCCTTCTTTGAAAACGTATGAAACTATGTTTTTAAGTTCGGAAATAACAGTTAATTCTAATGGAGGAATGTAAATAGCTATGTTCTGGTGATCATGGAGAATACAAATTTGTTTTATTTGTTCTATACTCCATAAGACTTATTGATGTTTACTCCTAACATTGGAATTGTGCATTTGGCGATTAAGTAATTGCAATCCGAATTTGCGTAATAGAAGACTTTGTTCAACTCGAATGTGGCTTTCAGCTTGGGTGTAGGCTCTTTTAGAAGATTTTGGATTTCGTTTTCTGATCTAGGTAAAAGAAAACATTTTGTTTCTATCCGATTATCACGCAACAGAGGTACTTTTCTTCTAAATTTATCCTGATTGGGGAGACCATTGCATTTTTGAAGTCATTATAAAAATGCTCTAAATCTTTGGAAGTAGTTGTTTTGTTATGCCTTTTTTGACTTCTAGTTACCACGTTTACAGATTGTTTAGAATTGTTTTCTTCCTTATTTTCAAGAGGTTTTAATCGGCTGAGTGTATCGGCCTTAACGTTCAATTTTCTTGGTTTATGCAGAATTTTATAGTTATGCACTTCTAGGCGAATTCTCCATCTCATTAAGCGAGAGGAACAGTCTTTCAGGTTCATCATCCATACCAGTGGTTTATGGTCGGTTATGATGGTAAATTTTCTTCCATAGACGTATGGGCGGAATTGTTCTACTGCATATACTATTTCGAGTAATTCCTTTTCAATTGTTTTATATCTTGTTTCGGCTTGATTCAGTGTTCGACTTGCAAAAGAAATCGGTCTATCTTCACCGATTTTACCTTGCGAGAGTATTGCACCTATGGCCAAATCGCTGGTGTCTGCCGTGACTATAAATTCCTTATCAAAGTCAGGATATAGATGCCAATATGGGAGCTTTGATTAACTTTTTCTTTAAAGTTCGAAATGATTCGTCGAATTTAAATCAAGTGTAATCGGTGTACGTGAAGGTGGTTGTTGGTTCTTTTTAATATACCAATTCACACCAAGCTCTGTGTACATTTATTCTTTTATCCTTTTATAAATAAATAAAGAAGAAAATTTAATAAGTTATTTTTTATTTTTATTTTACAGAATAATTATTTATATTTTTTAATTGTTGAGAAACAAAGGAACATTTATTATTATTTAGTAAAGCTTGTTTTCTATCAAAGCTCTTTAGCCCTCTAGCGTTTAAACAGAACTAAAATCATCTTCTGACACAATCATAATTTCTGTTTTTTTTTTACATTTCATACAAGTCTTGCTTTGTATTATCATAAGGTAATAAAAGCTAAAGAGATGACAAGATTATCTTTGCTTTGAAAGCTCAATCTGAAAGTTTGGATGCAATCGTCAAAGCTTTTCTTACAGAGCTCGCATCTTGTGTATTGAATTTTGAGCCCACTGTACCAGCAGGCATCAGATCAAGTCATGGCATGATGTACTGAATGGAGTAAATAAATGCAACACTACCAAAGTTTACCATGGTAAATATTAATACGCATATGAATGTGTTAATTTTGGAAGCTCTTTTGATACAAAATATTATTGCTTCACGCGGAAGGAAAATTTTGCGATGATATACAACTGATATGGAGGTATTGGCTGCGTTTTTTTTATACTGGACTAGTTCATTGGAAATTTAAATTAATTTCATTCTATAAAACGTCTGTAGGTAGCCATGATTTTTTTTATGGGGGAAAATTATCAAATTCCATTGCAATTTTCACAAAATGCCAAAATAGATCTAAAATATTAGGTTCTAATTCTAAAGTTGTAGTTCTTCGATATACTTCATATTGTGATCGTGTGTTGTTTAAATTGTCGGTGCTATGAGCGGAGTGAGAGCGACCTAGAAATCAATTTATTATACTTTTTAGTTTGCTATTTTTGATTGATAAAGCTGAAAATTTGAATACAATTTTATTTTTTAAATCTCCATCGATTTACGTTACAAAAATATTTTAACACATTTTTTAATTTTATAAACTAATGATTTTTATACCTTGGATAAAGTCTGATATGGTATGCCAAGCTTGTCATTCCGTTTGTAACGCATAGAAATAATGCTGGTAGAGCCAAATGGATTGGACACCCACGCATATGTATTATTATTTATTTCGATTTTTGCATATCCGACTGCCGTCCGTCCGTCACCACAATAACTTGAGAACACATTCATGGTTCGTTTCAAATTACATAATTTTGCATATAATTATTGAGAAAGCAGTCAGCTGAGGAGTTTTTGATGTACTGGAAAAATTGTCAGAATATAAAACCCTATGAAATTTTTTATAACGAGTTTTACTGTCCGACAAACCATTCTAGAAATAGATGCGTAAAGCTACCTTAGCGATCTGCCTATAGGCTGAGACTACATGGCATCAAAAAGTCCTCAGCTGACTGCTTTCTCAATAATTATATGCAAAATTATGTAATTTGGAACGAACCATCGGCTTCTTCTGTTAAGCTTGATATTGCTGATTTGATTATTCGAAAGTTTCTTTCTATCTGTCCGTTTGAACGTGGTGTCTTGACCGAAGTCTGTATATGTTTAATCATATTGTGATTACAGTACTTTTGGAACTCTATTGAGGTCACTGACTACTCTCGTTGGCATCCCGAAGTATGGAGTAATTTCATTTAGAAGGTTGATTACCCCGCGGGTATTTGCTGATCGTGTTGGCTTAAGGACGATGAATTTCGTAAACGTGCAAACCATCTCAATTAAGTGGGTATTTCCCTTTTTACTTTTTGAGTACGGGCCTAAATGATCCAAGTGGACTATATGGAATGGGATAGGCTGTCTTTCAGGTTCGTGAATGACATATCTCGTTTCATCAACACCCCTCTTATTATACAAGCATTCTATACACGCGTTGATATATTTCTTTGCTACCTGCCTCATATTCGGGAACCAGAAGTGTTTTTGTAACGTTTCTACAGTACGAGCATGACCGCAGTGTCCCATATCATCATGCGCCAATTTTAATACTCTCCAACGAACTCCTCTTGGCACCAAAAATCGTAAGCCTTTATCAGTCTTCTTATATACGCGACTCCCTTCTAGTTCGTAGTTGCCCTTGATCTCATTTATATCTTCTCCACTAGTGATTGTTCCATTGAGAATATTTTTGATTTCCTTTAATCTAGAGTCTTGGTCTTCCAAGGTGGATAGCCAGTCTTCCTCTTGCATCCCTACTATTAGGACTTTATTGGCTACCGTCTCGATCTCATGTCCTTCTTCGTTCGGACAACATGGTTCATTTGCCTTCCTGGTCGAAACACTAATTCGTAATCAAACTCAGATATTCTAAGCCACCAACGCGCGATTCGCGGTACTAAAGTTTTTTTTTCCTGTGTCAGTCGAAGAGAGTTGCAATCTGTTACTATCTTAAAATGTTTATGAAGCAGATAGTATTTAAAAGCTCTAAGCTTTCGACTACAGCTAATGCTTCAAGCTCATAGCTGTGGTAACGACTCTCACAATCAGTCGTAGCTCTGCTAAAGTAAGATACCGGTTTAACTTCTTCGTCTGCTTCCTTTTGCATTAGAATTCCTGCTATTCCTTGGCTACTTGCATCTGTGTGAAGCTCATGATCAGCGTCTTTGTTGTATAGCGTTAAAACTGGACGTTGACCTAATTTTTTCTTCAGCTTCTTGAAAGCTAAATCCTGCTCCTCGGTCCATGCAAATTCAAAGCCTTTCCTCAATAACTTGTTTAGTGGTGCGGCGATTAACGAAAACCCACAGATGAAACGCCTGAAGTACCCTGCGAGTCCCAAGAATTATCGCACCTCTTTTATTGTTGTTGGCCTTTTGTATTCTGTAACTGCTGCAATTTTTATTTCGCCTGGTTGTACTCCTCCACTAGAAATTGTGTGTCCTAAGAAGTTTACATTTTTTTGAAGAAACGTACACTTTTTGATGTTAAGGGTCAAGTTAGCTTTCCTTAGTTCTGAAAAGAAATCCTTCAAGATTTCAATGTTTTTTTCAATGCTTTCGGTCGCGATCAGGACGTCATCCATGTATGAGATTAAATTTTCTGAGTTTACTCTCTTAGTTATTTCTGTCATTAATTTCGTAAAAACTGCGGGGGCATTCGTTAATCCAAAAGGCATTCTCCTAAACTCGTAATGACCCTCAAGTGTAACAAACGCAGTATAATGTTGACTATTAGGATTAACCAGTATTTGATAATATCCAATCATCAGGTCTACTGTTGTAAAATACCGCTTATTCGCTAGACAATTAAGATTTTCCTCGATGTTAGGTACCGGAAAATGTTCTCGTTTTGTTATCGCATTTAGTTTGCGATAGTCCACACACATTCGCAATTCTCCACTTTTTTTTTGGTAGTATGATAACTGGACTCGCATACTCTGAATTCGATGGCTGTATTACATCTTCATCTAACAGTTCATTGATTCTCTTCCTAAGAACATCTTTTATATTATAAGCTACTTTGTATGGGTGATACCTAACAATTTTCTTTTCTTTCAATTGTATATTGAGTTCTACGATGTTAGTTTTCCCCATCTCTTCCATATTATTTGAAAAACAGTCTCTAAAATTATTAACTACTTTTAAAAGGTTGATTTTAATTTCTTCGTCCAAATTCGCTGGGGTATTTAGATCCATAATGTTAAAGAGCTCCCTTTCTTTAGATTCAGAATTGTTTACTCCTATCCGGTTTTTTATTATTTCAAATTTCCCCCATTGTTTGACAATAGTAATATCTGGCCTATCTAAAAAGTTTCGACCCACTATGACTGAAGTTGATTGGGCATCTTTCGGAACTACAAACATGACTATTTCTAGTTCTACATCAGATACACAGGGTGAAGCTCTTATCTTTCCCTTTGCTCGACAACGATTTCCGCCAAACCCAACTAAGCTAATGTCGCAATCTTCCTGGTCCCAGTCATATTTTGTCACCAGTTCGTCCCAGATTGTGGAACATTCACTTCCCAAGTCCAAATTGCCAACTAATTCGATATCGTTGACCTTCACTTTAAGATGATATTCGTTTCTATTCTCAAAATTGTTGCTGTTCGTGACTATTTCCACATTTGAAATTCTTTTGTGTGCAGGACATTCCTTGGCGACGTGACCTATTTTTCGGCATAAATAACATACCCTGTTTTTGGGTGTTGCTTTACAACTACTTGCTATGTGTCCCCAATCACCACACCTGTAACATTTGATTTCGTTTCCTTTCTCCTTCGATTGATAATGTACTAGATTGGAGCTCCCTTGTGGCTGTACTTTTTCGACTTTTTTCATCGGTTGTGCGTCATATGGGTATCCCCGTCTAATTCTTAATATATTAGCATTTACTTGCAGTATGCTTATTTTGCTCATAACCCCGGAGCAAACGTCGTTGTGTACCGTGTCCCTCTATTTCTTCATATCTCTTAATTTGAATTAGTAAATCGTTTAGTGATCTACAGTTCGCAGCCAATAGCATATTAATCAGACTGGAATCATCCAATCCCGATATTATATATTTGGAACAATTCGGGAAGATTTATTTTTGATGCTAACGCGGCTACATTATAGAAATAATTTTCCACACATTCCTGCTTTTCTTTTCTCCTTCTCATTATCTGTAAGAGGATTGATGTTTCGTCTGTTTCCGCAGGAAAAGCTTTTACAAACTCCTTTTTAAAGTCATCCCACGTTTTAATGTTGCTTTGTTGACATTGGTACCAAAATTTTGCGGCACCTTCTAATCGAAATATAGCATACATCATCGTCGCCCTATCGTCCCACCCATAGATTTTTTTGAAATTTTGTATATTTATTGTCCATTCGTTGGCGCATAATGACTCTTTGTCCGAAGGATTAAATTTAGGTATTAAAAGACTCACCTCTGTAATCTCCATTCTTTGAAAAACGGTTCCATTTGAATCACTTGTATCCTCCACGCTCGCTTCCGTTATCGTGTCGTCACCTTGGTTTGGTTTTCTTACCGTTAATTCTCTCTCGTACTGTTCATTCTTCTGCTTCAAGGTTGTCAGTTCTTCGCTCATTTTTTTAATTTTACTTTTTAGCATTTCAATGCTATCACTTCCAGTTTCCTCGTGATCACTCATTGCTAGAATTTCACTTAATTTTTTTTTTCAATATGGGTGTTACACTCCTTTTAATCTTATTACACTTATTATTCCTTTTATACCAATAAGCACATTTACTTGTATGAGACACTATCTAAATATGCTAACTGTTTTGAGTTAGCGCTACCTTGTAATTTCAAGTTTTAAGTACACACACAACAAAAGCTTTGGGAATGGATTTTTTTAATCCCACTTCTGAAAACGTAACGTTAAGTTACGTTAAGAAGAGAAAAAAAAATATTTAAAGCTCGCGCCACTCAGTTTTCCGCGGTTAAGTTTAAGAAAACAACGCCACTTAGTTAACATCCAAACAATTTTTCCGACACAAGCAAATATTATCAACCAACTAAGTTTCACGCCCGACAGTGATCTGACTCTCGGTCCCAGGATGCAATACCTGTTCCTACTCAGTAACTAAAATCCTGCATGCAGGTATGTAAGCAAATCTAAATATTCAAGGGTACAGCTGTTCTAGGAAAAGGAAACGATTAATTAATTACTTTTGGGTTGTTAGTTCTAAAGTGCTAGGATCAACCGAAGGTAGGGCAGTAAGTGATACTGCCACTTAAACCTTTATGACCAATTGTCTACTTACCACGGGCTGTCGGCATGCTTATAATAAACAATTCTATTTCCTTAGAATTTGTCCTACAGACCTTCTTGGTATTATCACTCATGAAACGGAGAAGACTATTTCTTTGCAGTCCCTTGTTTAATTTCTTTTCTTGTATATCCAGTCGGCGGGATTTTCCGACTTGGTTCTACAAATGTAAATTCCATAAATCCTTCTTAAGCAGAGCAGTGCAAATATGGAACAAATTGCTATCTTCTGTTTTCCCCCTCAGCTATGAGCCCCAAGCATTCAAGAGTAATGCCTAAAGTCACCAAATTTTCTCAACCCAATAATTCTCAATTCCCTGTTGTATATTCGGGGTCTAAAATACCACACTTTAACCTCCTATGTTGTTATATATTCGGGGGAATTGAATTAAGGACACTTAACTTTGTTTTATTTTTTCACTTTATTATTTGCAACTTAAAATTACAGAACACTTGTTTTTTGTATTCCAACACACTTTTATTCCTGTGACAACCGAAAGTTTTTCACGACCACGATCACTTCTTTTGCAAAATTACAAGTTTTTCTATGCGACAGCCCAGATCAGGAGAACTCAGATCTCACCACTTAAAAAGGAGACGCGCGACGATCTTGATTGCGTACAAAAATCAACTCAACTCTTGATCAAGTTCATCGTGATCAAGAGCCATTGCTCAGGATAGAAAATGCTAAGTTGCATTTTCTTATCCTAAGAAAATTTTACTTTTTAATTCTGGACTTGTTCAAACATGTCCAGAATTATTCGCGTTGAACGATGGCTTCAAAAATGTAATCTTACACTTTTGAAAACATCAGCCACCGTCCCGTCGTTTGACAATCGCGACGCGCATATACATGCAATGCATTTGTGTGGCGTGCGGTTCTTATTACAAAAGTTTTTTTTGTCGTAATATGTATGTACGTATGTATATGCATGTTGAATTTTTTCGCGGCAAATTGTACTGAAGGTACAATTTGCTTTTTGATTTATTTTGTAATTAAATTATTGAAATGACAAATTTTGCTGAAGGCAAAATTTTGTCGTGGAAATTTTAAAGTAAAACGACTTGGGGTGTAAAATGAAACTTTTGTTTTTCCCAAGTCGTTTGATGGGAAAAATTTTATGACTTGTTAGGAATGTGAAGAAAATTGCTGATGCAATTTTCTTCATCCTTTTTGGACGATAAACTAATCATGTTTTGTGCATGATTAGTTTACTGAATTTTTATATTTTATATTTATATTTTTCTTTTATATGCCCAATTTTAGGTTTCTAGGTATATAGGGCTTATTAATTATTTGTGTTTTTTTTTTTTTTTTATTTTTACCTGTTAGGCCCTAAGGTTTTATATACCTACATATGGTACATATATGTACCTAAGTTTTTTATACATAACATTCCTTCCCCCTGAGAAAAAGAGAATTATTCTTTGAAGAGGAATAATTCTCAGGGGAAGTTGTTGTTGGTACGTTTTTTGGTGGCTGGGTTTTGGTCGTTTTCGGTTGCGTTTTACATCTTTGTGTTTGTTACAAAATTACATAAGTTATTCTAGTCTTAGCTTGTATTGTATATCTTTAACTTATTCTATTTTCTATTTTCTATAGTCCTTATGGATTATCTTATTGTATGTAAAAAATAAAAAAAAATTTGATTTTAGCGATATTGATTATTCTATCCCAAGAAATTCTTTGCCGGCCCCAATTAAAAAAACTCTGTCTGATAATAAAAAGATGTCATTTCATTTGGATATTGCTCGTAATTTAATATCTCGTGCCGCTGATAAGCGAACGAACTTATTTTTCTACCGTAGAGAGAGTGTTTGCACATTGCCAGTGCAATTGTATTTATTTATTATTTTTTTTTTGAGGGGTCGGTGTGCGATTGAATTGAATTATAATGAATTTGATATCTGCCTCAGTAAAATAAAAGATAAAAAAAAAATCTTGGTGCACGTAGAGTTGGTATGAGATATTGGAATGCATCTTGTATCGGCTTGGAAAGGAGGAAAAAAAAATTTGTGAGGTTTGTGTACTTGTAGCTGCCTACATACATAATGCACGAATTGCAACTTGTGGAGCTTATTTGTGTGTTAGGAAAGGATAAAAAAAACTACCATTGCTATTGTAGTTGCGTGGGATTTGTATTTTTAACCAAGATAAGTACCCGATGCATTCTAACTGCATCTTGCCAATTTTTTTGCTGACGTTTGGGGTTTTGCCCTTTATATGGGGCGATTTTTGCTGTTCAGTCCATAGTTTGTTTCGACATGGAATTTTGCGAAGTTGTGTCACCGCGTACTCCTTACGCCAGCCCCGTACCTAATTGCATGAGGGTGCTGGCCATTTTTGTGCAAAGTGTGGCCCCCCGGTGGCGTGGGCTCATCAGGTTGCTGCTGCGGAGGGATGGTCGTCCAGATGTGTGCATCTGGGGTGCTCCAGCGGAGGCTGATGTATTCCATAGGGTGGAGCTATGCTTGTGGCCCCACGGTGGGAGTTCATGGGTGGTCATGGGTGAGTTTTTTTTTTTTGATTTTGTTAATGAATTCTATCGATAACTTCCTCAATATTCTTTTCTAGGAGCAACTTTGGTACTATCTGGGGAGGTAGGGTGGTGTGCCTGCCCTGGTTGTCGGATGCATCCCAACTACCTGGTGCATGACGTGACCGCCTGGGTTGGATCTTCGGAATCCGAACTAGGGTTACCTGGTGCACCGCCGAGTTTTGCGTCTGAGGAGGACTGGGATCTCCCTGAAGAGGCTTCTGGTCCTGCCCAGGGTTAGGCCGTGGACGCTCCCTCGTTTCATGGTAAGTTATTTTCACTTTCTATTCGAGCCCTTTTTCTAATTATATTTGTTTTTATTTCAGAATTTTTTGTTATTTTGGTTCGTGTACCACCACCGTTCTTTAGTTTTATTTTCTATTAACTTTTAATCTTTTCAAAAAAAAAATTGTACTTTTAGTTTTATACAAATTTTAGTTTTACTTTTATTCTCCTGTTTTATATAAAAAAAAATAATAAAAAATTCTTGGCTAAATGGTGAAATATCGTCTTTCATTTTTTGGTAAAAAAAAATTTTTTTTTTGTTTTTTCATTTATAGATTTTAGGTAACACAAAAATGGACTTGACAGATTTTGAGTTCGGTCGTCAATTTCTCTCTGACGCTGGTTTTTGTTTAGGTTTGGGCGGCTCTAAGTGTTGTTAAGCGGCTTTAAGCTTGACTGGATGTTATTAGTGTATCCAGTACTCATACTATTGTCTTGGGTAGTGATATGCACAGTGTCAACTTATAGTCCCTGATTATGAGGGTAGTTGCTATCTCGAATAAGCTATCCTATGAGAGTTTTGGGGTTACTGATACTCGAAATCTTGTAACTCCGAAAGCTTAATTAGGCGGGTTATCAAAGTAGATTCTTGCATCTCTTTTTCTTTTTGGGCCGACCTTTCGTTGTTTTGTGGTCTTGGAGAAGAATGGTTTACTGTCTTGGTTTGACGGGAATATGCCTATATATAGAATATATTTCTTATGGGAATACATATAATTTCTACTATATCTAATATCAAAAAAAAAACTTTTCTTATTTATTTTACTAATTTAAGTCACTATTTCCTATTTATGATCTTATTACTTTACCTCTCTATTTAGTATAATCTTAGATATTTATGTCTATATTTAAGTTAATTGTTAGGTATTATTGAACGTTGCTAAATATCATTTACTTATTATTTTTATTATTATTATTTTTGTGTAAATAAACTTCGGTTACGTTTTTATTTTTTTAATTCTATTATCTTATGTCTTTTCTTTCTTCTATTTATTACCTTATTGTTTAGCTTATTCCATTTATTATTTCTACTTTGCTAAGTACTACTTATGTTTATTAATTTTGGGTTCTTAGGTACTACTAAATAAAGTTTATGCTTATGTAATATTTATTTTACCTGGTCGCTTTATTTCTTATTTGCTATAAATTATTTCAAATTATCTTCTAATACCAGTGTAGTGGGAGGACCGTGGTTCCGCCAGTAATAAAAGGATGAGACGGGTCCAACCAACGAGTATAGATCTTTTTGATTATACTACTTGTATAGATCTCGCTCTGTGGAGACTTTGAGTACGTTTTAATTTTTCTTGGGGTGTTGCGTAAACCGGTTCCATGGGAACGTTTTCAGCTGTAGGCTGTTGTCTGCGTTTAGCAATCCATGCCATGAATTCCGGGACGATATATTTTGCTAATGCCACCACTGATATAAGTAGCAACAAGAGTCCTGTCATTGATAGGGATGTAATAGAGAGTATATGAGGAATCTTGGCCTTTGGTCCAAAGTGAATGCTGTTCACTTTGGTACGGATTTCGTCTAGAGATTTTGTATCTAGGTGGATACGTTGGTTTGTATCATCTCCGAGGAGTAACGTTGGTTGTTTATCAAGGTTTTTAGGAGCGGATATCTTGGACATATATTCTGCCAATTCCTCTTGCGTTTCGTTTGTGCCTGGGAAGTAGGTTGGTTGGAAAACTTTTAGCGGATGTAGATTTTCTGCTTCGTAATACAGAGTGTGAGACCCTATTTGCAAGGAACATGGTTCGTTGACTGTCATGATTCCTTGTCCTGCGAGACGATGAGTGAGTAACTGTTGAGTACAAGTTATATGTACTATAGTGGTTTCGGTTAAGGAGTACAGCCACGAATTCGGTCTATTAAGTTTTATTATTGTGTCTCTTGGGGGAATTTGGGCTCTGATGCTACATTGTGGGTGTTCGCCCAGTGGATTGAATAGAAGTTTGATAACACATTCATCTGTTTTTGTAGCTTTGGTGAGTGGTGTATTTAGCTTACCAATCCACGTATCTTCCTTGATTCCCTTTGAAATTTTTTTGAAAGATCTCAGGTTTTCTGGCTTCAACAGCAGAAATTCCTGGGTCTGTATTTGACTTGCCACATGGGAAAATTCGATATCAGGTATTATTGAGTGGTCTGAATCCAGCCGTATGGGAAAACATCTAATCTGTTGGATTTTCATCTTGGGAATATTAAATATGGGAAGTTTGACTCGGATAACTAATTTGTCCTGCAGCAAATGTGTCTTAACATCTGCTGTTTGATACAGAACTGACAAACAGTCCTGTAGATTGGGACAAGTGGAGTGAGATTTGTGATAAATCTCTAGCAAATGATTTGGGGAAATTAAAAGTGGATGAATTTGATTATTTCTACTGGACACTATTATGTCCAGTAGAGCTTGTTGTCTAAATTCCAACTCTATCATTTGTAGTGTCAGACTAGAGACAATTTCTTGTCTTATTTGGTGGGCTGTCAACTCGTCTGTTGTATTCCTCAGATTGTTAATCTGGTTGGTTATCTGACGCTGTCGTTCAGACAGGGAAGATAGGGGTTTCTGAATTTGTTCAAATGTGGTTTTTATTACGCTGATCTGTTGTTTTTCCAGATCAGCTAAGGTTTGAGTATTTACCTCTAATTCGCTTAGTCGGCTGTACACCTCTTGTTCGTTTCCACTATCCATGGTACCGAAAAGATAATGCATCGCATTTCCAATTCCATCGAAGATGGATCGGGGCTTGCGCGATTTGGGCACAGCTTCCCTAATAACACTGGTACGCCTATTGATATTTTCCATTAGGGCGTGTATATGTTTTGTCTGTAGCGTACAAAGGTCCTGTATAGAAGACCCATTTCCACACAATTGGTGTATGTAGTGTTCCGCTCGTTCTGCTAGTCGCGTCTGATTTTCCAACTCGGCCAGATCTAACTCAGTGATGATGCTCCAAGTGTCGTGGTAAACTGATAGGCATCCAAGATCCTCAAATAGTACTCCCGTATTATTTAGGGGCGTTATAGAGTAAGGTTCCTCCGCGAGGGCTCCTATTATGAGCAGGAATAGTCCGTGGAAAATGATGGACTGCATTGTTATCTAGGAGAGGATAGGATAGGGTATTAAAATGGGTTTTTATTTGACTTTATAGCTTACATGCTATTATTTATGTATCTTTGAATTACTTAAATTATATTGGCACCATGTTATTCGTAGAAAGGTTTTAAACGGTTGTTATGTACCGTGACCTCTCGTTTACGAATTTTTATTGTGGTGTTTACAGTACTAGGGATACCGGTTACCGTGTAGGGTCCTACCCAAATCTGGGAGAGCTTATGTTTACGACTCTCGCTCTTGAGTAGAACCTTGTCTCCTCTGTGAAATGTCAGGGGACGTACAGCTTTGTCATAGTAATTTTTCGAGCGTTGTTTACTCATCAGAAGGTTTTTCCGTGCCACGGCGTAAGACTTTTGAAGCTTATACCTGAGAATATGGTAGTAGCTCTCGTGGTTATACACGGGTTCGGGGTCTCGCCTTAAGTTGGACGGAACGTCCGCTGTAAAGCCGTAGAGGCAGTCCATGGGAGTTAATTTTGTCCCTTCGTGTACACTGTTGTTGTAAACGAAAGCAGCGGTTCGCAGATAACTATCCCATGACCTGGGATTTTCGTCCACTATAGTTCGTAGATATTCAATCAACGGTCTATGTGCACGTTCGAGTGCTCCATTTGATTGGGGATGATAAGCTGAGGTTTGCAGCTTATTTATCCTGAGTAGTTTGCATACCTTTTTGAATAGGTCACTCAGGAAATTACTTCCCTGATCGGTGACTATTCTTTTGGGAATGCGGTAGCGCGTGACGATTTCGTCGAAGAAAACTTGCGCTACCGTTATAGCTTCTCCATTTGGTATGGCATACCAATCTACGAACTTCGTGAGGTTGTCCTGAAACGTTAATATATATTTGTTTCCAGATTCAGTTTCCTCTAGTGGGCCGACTATATCTAGGTAGATTTTGTCGAATGGTTGTTCAGCTATGTCTGTAATCACCATTGGCATTTTATACTGTGGTGAAGCCTTCATGGTTTGACATTTGGCACACCGCTTAATGTGCTTTTTGATGTCACTAAGCATGTGCCTCCACCAGTACTTTCTTCGAATCCGTTTGTAGGTTTTTATCACTCCCTGATGGCCGCCAAAGAGAGAATCATGATAATCTTTTAAGATTAATTGAATCTCCTCTGGGCTTGTGATTACTTCAGGTGGACGAGCTTCGTCTATAATTGGTGGATTGGTACTAGGTGGACTGTCATGGTCTGCGGTCTCTTCTGGATGATGAGTTTGTTCTTCTTGTTCTATTAGTTTGGCCTGGCTGTCTGGATTTGTTCCACTTTCCTGAATGTTTCGTGTCTGGGCTCTTGTTACTGCATTGCATTGCAGACACTCCTTAAGGTCCGATGAGTGTTTTTCCTCCTCTATGTCCGAGTCCATTTGGTGGTGGACTATAGCTTCTACCGTGAAGGTTGTAGTTTCCTTGTCTTTGTTATTTTCCCGTGGAATGCGGCTTAAAGCGTCGGCATTCGTGTTGTACTTTCCGGGCTTATATTCAATTTTATAATTGAACTCGGAAAGTTTATGGTGAAATCTCACCAGACGGGATGTGGGGTCCTTAACATTGAAGACTCCCTTGAGTGGTTTGTGATCTGTATAGACCGTGAACTCTCGGCCTTGCAGATAACACCTGAAATTTTTAGTCGCCCAAACTATAGCCAGTAACTCTTTCTCAATCGTGGAATAGTTACGTTCGGCTTTGTTCAGGGTACGGCTGGCGTAGGCAATTGGCTGGTCACTTCCTACCTCTCCTTGAGAGAGAACTGCTCCAAGAGCCTCGCTGCTGGCGTCGGTGGTAAGGTTAAAGGGTTTCGAAAAATCGGGATATATTAAGAGTGGAGGGGAAATTAAAGCGTTCTTAATGCTTTGAAATGCCTCTTGGCATTTCTCAGTCCACTTAAACTTTACATCCTTTCGGAGTAAGTTTGTTAGTGGACGTACTGTTTTCGAAAAATCGGGTATGAATTTTCTGTAGTAATTGGCAAGGCCCAAAAATGATTGTACTTGCCTTACTGTCTTAGGGATGGGGAAAGTTTGGACGCATGCCGTTTTGCTAGGGTCAGGTAGTGCTCCTTGGTTAGAACATTTGTGTCCTAAATACACTACCTCCCGCCTGAGAAATTGACATTTCTCAGGTTGAAGTTTCAGGTTATTTTCTCTTAACCTGTCAAAGACTTTTCGAAGCTTTTCGTTGTGGTCTGCCAGACTTTTTCCATAGATGACGATGTCATCTAAGTAGACGAAACATTCTAGGCCTTGTAGGCCAGTTAATATGAAATTCATGAAACGCTGAAATGTGGCCGGGGCTCCTTTGAGTCCGAACGGCATACGTTTGAATTCATAATGCCCGTAGTTGGTACTAAAAGCCGTTTTTGCTCGATCTTTCGGATCGACGAGTACCTGATGATAGCCATTGGCTAGGTCTAGTGTGGTGAAGTATCTTGAATGGCCCAGTTGATCGAGGATATCCTCAATCCGAGGTAGAGGGAAGGCGTCGCCAATCGTTTTTTCTCACCGTCTGGTCCCGCTTTTTTGGGGACGACTAGCAGTGGTGAGTTCCATGGGCTTTTGCTGGGCTGGACAATGTCGTTGTCAAGCATTTCTCTGAGTTGCTCATTTATTACATTTCGCTGTGTCTCTGGTAACCGGTACATCTTTTGGTTAATAGGTGCTTGGTCTTGCACCAGAGGGATGTCATGGGTGATGGCATTGGTATGTGTAAGCCTGTCACCTTTTAAAAAGAATATGTCATCATATTCGTAACAGAGGTTTATTATTGAGGCTTTTTCCTCAGAATTTAAAGTTTCATCCAGACTGAGTTCTTGCTCTAATCTGGTGAGGCGGGGATGAATACTGGTGTCTTCTTGCTCGACATCGTTTGGGAACAAGTATTTTATGTGTTGTAGGGTGGCCGTCTGTTCAGCGCTTCTTGCCCTATTTTTATTATTCTTAAATCTAGTCTTCTTTAATGATTTTATATTACTGATTTTACCTCTTAACCTACTTGTTTTATATATGAGAGGCGCTGGGCCAGGTGGATCTGCGGGAGTTGCTAACGGCAGACCTTTTGTATGCTGGCCAGCGCCTGACGTTGGGGTTTTCATGAGGGACCCGCAAGCGTCTTGGAGCAGTTTCTTATGACTGCTTAATTGACTGGGGCTCTTATGCCCTATTTTCTTAATCTTAGATCTAATTATATTTTGATGCTCACCATCGCCGTCATTTCGACTCATGGGATTCAAAGGATGGGCTGTTGCAATATTTTTGTCTGGCTCTCGTTTGATGGGGACGACAGTGTAGTCTTTAATGGGAACCAGATTTAGGTTCACGCTGTTTAGAACTACTTGTGTACTGCGTGTGTTGAGGATTCCTATAGGGACTGCTTTTAACCCAGCTGAGAGTAAGCTGTTTGCTAAGAAGACTCCGTCGTCTATTTCTTTCGACAGACTGAGCATTTCTTCCTGCAACTGCAACGGAACTTTGACTACGATCTGAGACCTTGCTGGTACGCACACAGGTTCATTTAAATTCACCTGATACTGTCCAGTCTTACGGGCCGGATCTTCGGTAATCAAGTCACCCTTATCGCGCTCTTGTAAGTCACAGCCGACTTCTTCTGTCTGAGAAGCTTTGAGAACACTTCGGGTAGAAGGTGTATCCCCGTCGGGTTTAATATCTTCTACCAGTGTCTCTTTGTTGACTGTGTTTTTGTGAACACGGGTTGTCCGATGCGGTTTCTAATGGAACAGCAAACTCTTCTGGATTGGTTTCCGTGCGAGGAAATCGCAGAACCTTGTTGGGTCCTTCAACATTACAATTTTTGGCTAGGAAATCATTTCCTAGTAAGCCGTCGTCAGAAATACCTGGGATGTTTTTTACCACCTGAAAGTTGCAAGGTAAGTTACTTTTTAGCATGAAGTTTCCTTGGCAACTTCCTAAGGTTTTTCCGGTGCCAAAGGGGCTTTGAAGCGTTAGTTTTTTATTGGGATTTATTAGCTCGCGAGATTTGAGAGCTTTTTTCTTAATTATACTGATCTCAGCGCCGGTGTCCACTATTAGCTGGGCCTGACCATTTAGACTTATGTCTAGAGGGAGTCTGGCGGTGGGCACACTGAAGTCGGGCGGCTGAGAAGACCCTTTTTTATTGCTGGTAGGGTTTATAGTCGAGCCGGGGAGTTTTGGGTCGACTCTTTGTCGTTTCCCTGTTTTTTATCCTCCCATTTTTGCTTTTGTCGACATTCGTCGATCTTGTGTCCGCGGCGCCCACAAAAATCACATTTTTGTCTTATATTAAAGACTCTGGGGCCTTTTGTATTGCTTGGGTCTGACTGTGGGGGATTGCTAGGCGATCCTCTTGTGAAACGATTTGCAGACTGTGTTTGGTTGTTTCGGCGGCAGTCGCGAATGTCATGCCCGTAACTTCTACAGTTAGAGCAGAAGGGGGTGTTTTTGCGTTTTAAACACTCCGTGTAGGTGTGTCCCCGCTTCTGGCAGAAATTACAGGTGATGTTTTGTACCAGATTCTGTGTATCCGGTTGTCTAGATTCCCTTCGTGGAAACGGCGGGCGTAGTGGTTGAGCATGAACGTATGGGGGATTAAACTGTCTGGGCTCTTGTGCTCGTGGTGATGCATACATGGGTGGCTGTGGTGCTTGATTGTAAGGAGTTCGGCTGTGGGCTCGAACTCGAAGACTTGGGTCTATTGGTGCCGTTGGATATGGCTGCTGCGTTAGCGGCGTTTGGACGAAAACTGTGCCTGTTTGTAACTTTTCCATGTCTAAAGCCTTTTGTATCAGCTGCTCTAGATCATTTTCTACCAGAGTGAGGAGGTACTGGCATAGGTGGGGATTGTTCACTCCACTTTTGAGGGCATTCTTGGCGAAGTCCGCCAACTGTGTCTTCACAGCTGGGACTGCCGTTGCTCCGTACTTCAGTACCGCTGCCTCGTTGCAAAGCATCAGCAACTGCTTCACTCTTGTTGTGAAGGCAGTGAGAGTTTCCAACGGGTTTTGCCTCATTGTGATCAATTTGTTGACCAACTCTTGGTACGATTCTCGTGGTAAATAGGTTCTGTTCAGACGTTCCTCCACCTCACTAAAAGTAGTTGGAACGTCCGAAGCAAACAGCTGATAAGCATCGCCACGAAGTCTTGTGGGCAAGATATGTAGGAAGGCTGGTTTTTCTTCCTCACTTAAACAGTGTAAGGCCTGTTTGCAACAGCCAATAAATGTTTGTAGCTCACGACCTAGCTGTGGGGTATTTTCACCCGAAAACAGAGGAACTAGTTGTGCCGTGAGCTTGGCCACCTTTGCATAATCTACCATTGTGATTATCTTTTTATTTAAACTTTTGTAGGGTAGTCTACTGGTGCTTTGACGAGTTTCAGGGCTGGTTTCTGGACTAGAATCCGTGAAGGATACTTCTAGCCAGCCACTAAGGAGATTTTCGGCGGTTGTTTGGTCACCACTAATATCACTGTCACTTTCAGCACTTACAACTACACTGGCTGTGGTCTTATCTATACCTAAAGAACGTGAAAGCCCGGCGAATTCGATAAGCTCCTGTTTGAATCGCTCTGTTTCTTTTTTGAATTTTTCGATTTGCGTCAGCCTCTGCTCTCTGCCTTGACTTAATCTGTGGTCAAGTGCGTCGCAGTGCGTGACAGTGAGCTTATCGGATTCACGTGCCTTCTCTAATAACTTATCTAAAAATTTATCTAGACTTACTTTAGATACAACTGTGGGCCCTGTTAAAACGGTGCCGCTTCGAAGGCGAACTCCTGTTGCTTCTTGCTGTGCTGGGTCGTCTTCTTGGGCGTTTTCTGTACCTTCCCGGAGGTGTTGGAGATTTTCACCTGGGGATTTCTCCGCGTCGGATGAAGGTATGTAGTCTAATCTCGTGCCTGTCTCAGGTGCCGGTGTCGAGCTTTCTCCTGACATATGCGTCCCGCGTTGTCCAAAAGGGGGGCTTCCAGCCTTCTTAGAGTACTCCCTTCTGGAATGCTTTTAGCTGCTAGGGGGGCTCCTGCCGTCTTAATTCCCTTGGCTGAGATTGAAAGGGGGGCTTTTGCCGACTTCGAGGTCCCTTTCAATCCTGGAACGAAGTTACAATTTTCCGGTGCTTCTTTTTGCTGCTGGGGGGGCCCTAGGCCTACTTACTTCCCCTGGATATGGTTGAAAGGGGGGCTTAAAGCCTTCTTCGAAATCCCCTTCAACCCAGGAACGGTGATATCTTCCTTCTGGAGTTGGTTTTAAATGTGTGTCCGTTGTCCTGACTTCTTTTCGGCTGGGAAGGAGCTTCTATTAGTGAGTCCAGGTCCCCTGATGATTTCGTTTCTTTTTCCACTCACTGGGGTGAACGCTTGCTCGCCTGGAGCAGAGGCGCCTATAGATGAGATCTACCCCGAGCGTTGGGGGTGACGTGGCCTTATAGTGTGGCTAGTGTCACAGGTTCCCCGTAGATTCGTGTAGGACCAAGGCTTTTCAAGCGTTTACGATCGTTTAACTTGATCAAGCTTCCTTGATCCTACCGGCTGCGCCAATTTTGTTGTATATTCGGGGTCTAAAATACCACACTTTAACCTCCTATGTTGTTATATATTCGGGGGAATTGAATTAAGGACACTTAACTTTGTTTTATTTTTTCACTTTATTATTTGCAACTTAAAATTACAGAACACTTGTTTTTTGTATTCCAACACACTTTTATTCCTGTGACAACCGAAAGTTTTTCACGACCACGATCACTTCTTTTGCAAAATTACAAGTTTTTCTATGCGACAGCCCAGATCAGGAGAACTCAGATCTCACCACTTAAAAAGGAGACGCGTGACGATCTTGATTGCGTACAAAAATCAACTCAACTCTTGATCAAGTTCATCGTGATCAAGAGCCATTGCTCAGGATAGAAAATGCTAAGTTGCATTTTCTTATCCTAAGAAAATTTTACTTTTTAATTCTGGACTTGTTCAAACATGTCCAGAATTATTCGCGTTGAACGATGGCTTCAAAAATGTAATCTTACACTTTTGAAAACATCAGCCACCGTCCCGTCGTTTGACAATCGCGACGCGCATATACATGCAATGCATTTGTGTGGCGTGCGGTTCTTATTACAAAAGTTTTTTTTGGCGTAATATGTATGTACGTATGTATATGCATGTTGAATTTTTTCGCGGCAAATTGTACTGAAGGTACAATTTGCTTTTTGATTTATTTTGTAATTAAATTATTGAAATGACAAATTTTGCTGAAGGCAAAATTTTGTCGTGGAAATTTTAAAGTAAAACGACTTGGGGTGTAAAATGAAACTTTTGTTTTTCCCAAGTCGTTTGATGGGAAAAATTTTATGACTTGTTAGGAATGTGAAGAAAATTGCTGATGCAATTTTCTTCATCCTTTTTGGACGATAAACTAATCATGTTTTGTGCATGATTAGTTTACTGAATTTTTATATTTTATATTTATATTTTTCTTTTATATGCCCAATTTTAGGTTTCTAGGTATATAGGGCTTATTAATTATTTGTGTTTTTTTTTTTTTATTTTTACCTGTTAGGCCCTAAGGTTTTATATACCTACATATGGTACATATATGTACCTAAGTTTTTTATACATAACATCCCTACTCCTCCTTCCTTTCTTTCCAAGGCTGTGCTGCGGCATCATAAGGTATCCCCCAAGCTTTGATAACATCATAAAAAATAAATATATGAATACTTGTGAAATATATCCAAGCTTAAAAAAATGATAACGAAAACGAAACAAATTAATTATCATAAGAAAGGCTTAGAAGTGAACATCAATGCAAATCAACATCATATTCGAAATGATTATACGCACACATGATTTAAGTCGAGTGATATAAGTGGAATGGATTAAGCATCCAAAAAGGACACCATACGGCTACAATAAATTCTCCCTTGCTTTATATATTATATATAATTATTCGTGTTTGCTATGATACGATTCCCGAACGTATTTCGTACGCAAAAGGCAAAAATTAGTTGCCTCCAAGCCATGACTCGCGAAGAGGAACGAGTGGTTCTGCTAGTATGAAATAAATAGTACTAATTGAAAATGCATCCATTTAATGAGAAATGTACCAGAATCAATTAAACAAGGGGCAGCAGCCCAGCGATAAATACAAATATTAAAAGCTTGTAGAGCATGAACTCATTAAAAACCACTTCCTGCTACGCAAATTAATTTTATATTTTAAAATTTCTATCAGATGTAATAAATAGTAAAATGTAGAAAAAGGAAGCATATTAAACATCAATTATATCATTCATATTAAAGCATGGTTTTCATAAAAATAGAACGGGATTGTATGATTAAATATATACATATGTACAATAATATTCAGATACAGTTTTTACACCCTCAGTTCCGCTTTGTAAACTTTTTGATGTTTGCTACATTTTAATACAATTATGATATACACGATTACATTAACGATTAAGTAGGATTTCTGAAAAGGTAAAAAACATTCCATTGATCTGTTAATATACGCGTATACTTATTTGTGAAACAATGTGTGTGAGATCTAGTCTCGAACGTAAGGAAGGGAGTGCCGGTTTCTGATGGACAACTCAGTTTTAAAATTCAAATATAAAACTTTTATTCAAAAATTCAATTTTACTTAACCTAATATCACAATTCAGTTTCAATATAAAATAATTCAATGTAAAGTTAACCTACAAACTAGTACAATTCACTATAAAATTCAACAAATTAAAAATTAAAATTAAAAAAAATGATGCACCTCCTTGCTTGCTTTACTTCTGAAAAAAAGGAAGAAGAAGATCTGAGCAACTGTCATCAAATTAAATTTCAATATTTAGTAATTGCAAAATGCCTTGTTGGTGCATGAGGGCACAAGGAAATAATCAGACACTCAGATTTATCTCTGGTCCGAATTATGGTACGTGTGGCTCAAGGAAGTAAAAACCTTCTATGAAAAGATTCAGCCTCAGATTTGTCTCTGGTCAGACTTATGGTACGTGTGGGCACAAGGAAGTAAAAAACTTCTATGAAAAAATTCAGACTCAGATTTGTCTGACCAGAATTATCTTCTGTGTAAAAGGATGTGAAGCTCAGGTTATCCCTGATCAGAATTATCTTCTGTATAAGAAGTTCAGGTTATCCCTGATCAGAATTATCTTCTGTATGATGGGAAAGGAAATTCAGGTTATCCCTGACCAGAATTATCTTCTGTATGATAGAAAATTCAGGTTATCCCTGACCAGAATTATCTTCTGTATGATAGGAAAGGAAATTCAGGTTATCCCTGACCAGAATTATCTTCTGTATGATGGGAAAGGAAATTCAGGTTATCCCTGACCAGAATTATCTTCTGTATGATAGGAAATTCAGGTTATCCCTGACCAGAATTATCTTCTGTATGATAGGAAAGGAAATTCAGGTTATCCCTGACCAGAATTATCTTCTGTGGAAAAAGGTAGGAAGCACGATTCTTTTTACTCAGATTAGCTCTGATACAGATCAACTCTGCCAAAAGAATGGTGCCATCTACTGAATTTCATCGGCTTTATATAGCCGCTGTAACCAGTTACGTCTTCTCGCCTCTTGGTGTTGCCCTAGCAACGATTGATGCGATATCTGAATGTACCACAGACAGCTGGCTGACGTAATGTCATTTGCTGTCATCACAAAATGTAAATATTAGGAGGTAAGTATGCTTTGCTGCATTTTTATATTTATTAATTAATTTTGATTGTTTCTAAGTGGATTTTTGATTACTTTCTCTTTTTAGATCAAATGGTGGCGGCCTTTTATGCAGGTTGGATTAGATTCCTTGTTTAGAAGGCATCTGCTTAATTCTTTCTAACAAAGAACTGATATACCAGACGATTGAATTAGATAAGTATTCTATTATTTTTATATAATTTGATTTGATGATACTTTGTGTCCCCTTTTTTTCGTATTTTAGGAGATATGTATACTCAACAATAAAGAAAAGCATCGGAGGAATTGACACGTTGGTAGAATTTTCACCGTGGGATATGTTGTATGTGTGAGGACTGAACAATGTGTTATAATACGTTCTGACGAACCTACATAACTCCGATTCTTAACTTTCTTGGGAACACAATTACATCAATTTTACAGTCGTCAGAGCTTACCTCTTGCATAACTTAATCCATAGTTTTTAGCTTGTGCGCCGGTACCCTTTTTTTATGCAATACTTTCAACTATTTGGCTTTTATTGACTTTTTCTGAAATTTTCGCTTTTCTTAAAATTTTTTTGAAATGTTGAGCGGAGCAGAGGAGTTAATCATTGAATGTTCTCCTGGGACTTTGCAAAAGTGTAATAGGCCAAATAAAATTACAAAAAGGATATTATTTTGTTTATTTCCTGCTGAAATTTGTAGTCATGCAGAGATAAGTAAGCGTGCCTCAAAATAACGATCACCTCCGTAGAAATTTTGACTGGCATAATTCAGGAAGATGACGAAGTTAACTAATTAAGTAATATTTACTTTCCACCGTAAAAATACGAACAAAATTTTCTTGTTTTAAAGGCGGTATCCTAGAGCCAAGGGATTCGATAAAAATTTTTGTTTTCGTAAGTCGATGGATCCGAAAATGCTTAATATGTTAACATAAACATGCATAAACGCGACTACAGCCAAAAGAGTGAGTACGACCATCTAAACTAGTGGTTCCCAAAGTTACTTGGACTATAGCCCAGACTCAGACTCCCTCGAGAATTTACATTTTTTAAGCTCACAAACAGAAAGATATATGTTCATATACAGGGTGTTCCGGTGTAGGTGATCCATAGATAAGGAGGTGATAGTACTCACTTAGTCAAATAAAAAATTTACGGTGAAGGGGCGGTAAGACGCGTTGTTTCGGCGGTAGGGGGTTTAAGATTCAAGCTGTTTCAAGCTTATACCCTGCAAATTTCTTGATATACACCCGATCAAGGCAAGATTATTCCAATTGATAGAAAACTGTCTAAGCTTTGCAACGAATGCACAACCAGCCTTCCTGTCGTTTTCCGTCGTCAGAAGCAGGACGTCAAAATCAGAAAATTGTAAAAAAATCCTATTTTTTTCAAATTCTAACGATTTTCCCGCCAAAATAAATGATATCTATTCAGTTTATTTACAAGATTTAGAGACCCAGAATGTTACCTTTAATTTGACTATGCACATGTACTTACCTAAATGCTACCGTTTTTTAGATATTCCCGTTTTTATGATGCATAATTTCATTAATTTTGCTTATTTATTTATTTATTTATTTTTATAAGTTCAGACAATAGCATACAGATTAAATCCATTTATATAACAACCGTTAAATGATAAATGATAAATTAAATAATACAAAATTAAGAAGAATAATGTAAAAAGTAAGATCTAAATTATAAAAACTAATGAAAAATAAAAAAAGAAAAAAAAGGGGAAAAGGAAAATTTCTGAAAGCACTAAAGCAAAACGTAAAAAAATAAAATGAAAATATAACTAATTCTTACAAAAAATAAAAGATTAAAAGGTTCAGATTATTATATGTATATTACATATTATTATATAATACATATGTACATATTGCAAAGTGTGGGAGTAGAATAATCAGTCGTTTCAGGTCGAAATGCACTTTATCTCACTCAATATTAAATGTTTAAATTGATAGAGGCTATACTGGCCGAAAATGTCTATGTGATTAAAGAATATATTGTGATTCTTTTGAGCTCTATATAGTTGTGATTTAGTTTTTAAATTTGTTTTAGCAGTAGCCAAACCAAATGTTGAAGGCGGGACTCGTGATGGTCTTGAGGGTATATGGAAATTTATTTCGGCAAGCAGACGCGGACTATCCAGATAATCATGTAAGCTTTTGTACAAAAATATATCATCTATGTACATCCTACGCTTTTCAAGAGATGTGATAAAAAGCATACTTAACCTTATAGGATATTCCACAGCACTTAAACCAAACAGTTTAAAAATAAGAAATTTTGTAAATTTCCTTAATGGTCGTTCCAACTGCTCAATATATGTTTTATATAAAGGGTTCCACACAGGGGTCGCGTATTCTAATTAACTGCGTATTAGGGAATTGAACAATACAATATGGGAGAAAGTTGTTTTAAAAGATTTACAGGTTCTGAAAATGAATCCAAGCAATTTAAAGGATTTACTTACAATGTAATTAATATGGCAAGAAAACAAAAGTTTGTCATCAACAACCACTCCCAGATCTTAATTTCAGAGACCCTTTCTAATGTGGTACTACATAGCTTATATGCAAATTTGATAGTGTCCCTTTTGCGGCTAAAAGAAACTTGCTTACATTTGGTTATATTTAATGGTAAATAGTTTTCGACACACCATTTCCCAACCTTACTTATATCTTCTTGCATCCGAGTACAATCTTCAAAATTACTAATCACACGAAAAATTTTAGCGTCGTCTGCGTAGAGCAGGCAATTGGAATCTAGATTTATTGGAAGGTCATTTATATAAATAATAAAGATAAATGGGCCGAGGATGGTACCCTGAGGGACACCTGAAGTTTACTCAAAGGCCAGTGATTCGAACCCATTAACGACTACAACGCTGTGTCGTCCATCTAAATATGAGGAAAACCATTGAATGGTATTCTTACCGAAGCCTATGGAGGCCATTTTAATGAGTACTTTTCTGTGTTGAATCTTATGAACGGCCTTAGAGAAGTCAGTATAAACAGAGTCCACTTGCTTGCCTTCATCCAGTGCAACCGCTACGATATTTGTGAACGTAGTCAGGTTTGAGGTTGTAGATCGTCCCGGAAAGAAACCATGTTGATTTTGGTTAATCAAATTTTTAGATTGAGGGAATAGTTGATTATATGTAATTTTTTCAAATATTAACGCTAAACTATTTGAAATTGATATTGGTCTATAGTTGGATATTAAGTTAGGGTTTCCTGATTTGAATATGACAATAATGACAATAGAAATCGCGCCTAATTTTATGCAATTCCACGCAAATTAGCAAAATTAATGAAATTGTGAATCATTAAAGCGGGAATATCTCAAAAACGGTTGCATTTAGGTAGGTATATGCGCATACTCACAAATTAAAGGTAAAGGCTGGTTATGCATTCGTTGCAAAGCTTAAACAGTTTGCTATCATTTGAGATGAATCTCGCCTTGATAGGGTCCCCCCTCCTCTTCCCAGGACAATTTTGTGTCTAGGTGAGTACTATCACCTTCTTCTATATGAATCACCCACACCGGAATACCCTGTATATATTCCACCTACGTTTTTAAATATGAGGAAAGATGTAAATAACACAGAAAATTAATGTAGGGAAAGATAATATGAAAATAAAAATTACGAATAGCAATGTAAATAATCCTAATGAAAAGGATGAACCTGGTGCGCTGCTGTCGTTTTATTGAAACAAGGATATACGAATGCGTAATTGTTACCTGCTTGTCACAAAATTCAGAAACAACCTAATCTAGATTTACATAACCATATGGTAAGTTTTGCACTGCGCGGTTACACGTTTATATCTACCTTTGCCGACGTATGCTGCTGGACTTCTCCGACAATGCTCTGCACGCTCGCCTACATATACTTGTTTCCTAATACCCTAGACACAAGGGACATATAAATGATCATTGATGGAGCAATGATCATTGCATAGCACGTGTGACACTGGCGCAATAGTCATTCGATTCGTTATTACACCAATTACGGCCCCACAAGCTCATTCGTTTGCAGTTATGCATTGCTTGCCATTTCTTTTAGCGATAAGTGCGCTTTCAGCGGTGAGGAACTGCAAATTATTATTGTCAGATGTCATTTGTGAAATTGGCTGATACATTTTTCAACGTAAATTTTGCATGTTTTCTAAATGATTGAATTCCTTAAAAAAATTTCTCACATTATAGATGGAAAAAGACACGAAGGAAAAGAGACGAAGGAAAAAGAGAAGAAGAAAAAAGTGAGATTATGGAAACTGCGGAAATATATAAATTGTGCGAGGTGTGGCGTATTTACATAAAAGACCTGAGAAAGGCACGAAGAAACAGCCACATATACTCATATATGTCTCTCAAAATTAAGGATATGGGAGTAATCGCCACACCAAACGGAATAAGAGTTGAAATTAACAATTTAACCCAGAGATACAGGTAAATTTCTTACATTTCTCAAATAAAATATGTAATGTGATGTGCTTTCAGAAGCGAGCAAAAAATAATTGGACCGTCTGGGGGTTCACCATCGGCATGGGAGTTTTACAACGAGGTTCATACCATTGTTGGGAGCTTCACGTCCAATCACATCAGTACCATGCACGAAAGCAATGTATTTCTGGTAGGTGGAATTACGCAATAGTGTTAATCATCGTTAGGTTTAGTGTCATTTAATGCCACCTGTACCCTCTACATCAGTAGCAGCCGCTTCGGTTGCTTCACCACAGGGCTCTGAGCAAGCAGAAGCGTTTACTAGCTTACAGTACCATTTCGTAGCCGCTACCGCCGTTGTTCTCACCATCACCGTCGTCAGCGTTGTTTGGCCACGCGCAAAAAAAAGAAAAAAATATTCTACTGACGACATTTTTGTAGGAAATGAGAAGAACGAACGATTTGATCGAAAAGGTCTTGAAAGAAACAACAGTATTGTTAACAAAGGCAAACGAGAAAGAGGAAAAGTGGTTTGCCCTAACACAAGACTTCATGGATCGAAGTTTACGAATTCAACAAAAAATATTGAGTAACAGTTATAAGGAAAATGAATAAAATTATAGCTGTATAAAAGTTGGATTTTAATATAATTAACATTTTCATAATACTTACACATATATTTAGCTATCGCGTTTCGTATTTTATTGGCTGATTCGTCATGATTTCCAACAGATGTGGAGTAGTTCGGTTGAAACCTTTGCAGTTGTACTGAGACATTTTGGCTTTCATTTAGCCATGTTCTTGAAACTTTTTCTTGCTGTTCTATGCAGAAATTGTGTAATATGCAGCAGGCTTCCACAATTTTATATGCGTTATCTCTTTTAACTTCCAGTCCTTTACCCAATCTTCGAAATCTGGCTTTTAATTGACCAAAAGCATTCTCGACGGCATTTCGAAAGATTTCTGTTCAATGTTTTTTTCAATGGAGGGTTGATCATTAGAAAACGGATACGGTTTCATGACCCTTGGTGATAATCGAAAAGCAGAATCACCTAGCAGAAGGATTGGAACATTGACACCTTCTATTAATACACTCTTCCTAAGAAGGTAATTATTTTCGTGTATTCTTTTTAACGAAGAGTTCTCAAAAATGTATGAGTCATTGTTTCGGCCAGTAGCACCAACGTTAATGTAGGAAAATCTGCACCTTGAAAAAGGAATTGTAAGAAATCTTAATTCAATTGTTTGCGGGTTTAAATTGGAGCCAGTAATCAGCTGCAGCAAACATAATTATGGAATACCAGCCTTTAACATTATAATAATTCGTTGCATCTTTCTTGGGTGGCGTCACCTCTATATGGCAACCATCTGAAAGTAATGAAATTAGATATTTGAATTTGCTAAACGAAATTAAACTAAATTTTATACCCACCTATCGCTCCAAAGCACTATGGGAATCCCATTTTTTTCAAATTCTGTGATGTTTTCTTCAATTTTTGTATGTTCTGGTGGGTAATCATTCAAGTAGAGAGGCTTGAGTTTTGCGCGTACCTCGTCACAAATCTCGAGAACGATTCTTCCCACCGTAGTTCTATCGACTCCAAACAAATTCGCTATTGCCTTATATTCAGCCGAAGACGATAGTGCATAAATAGCAATCGCTACACGTTTTTCTAGGGCTATAGCTTTCCTCATATTTGAATCTACTCTTTCTATATTTCCCATATGTGACACTATAGTTTTGAATGAATCTCTGGACATTCGAAAGTTCTCTCGAAAAGTTTTATCATAAGTGGGAACTTCATTTTCCCAAAACATTCTGCTGCGAGCCTTTAAATTGGTACTGTTTTATAAGTATTGTTTTAAATTCCTCATAATAGTTAAGTATACACTTACGAGGGTCCATAGACGTCTGCACAATTACTTTTTTCTTCTTGATACGAGAGTCGTTTTTAATCTCTGCAGGTTGCACAAATTTATTTACACTCGTTTTAATCATTGATGCGCAAGTCGTCTTAACATTTTTGATTTTTTTTTTATAAGCACATATTTGCAAAAATATATTCAAATTGTCCAATGTAAAAGAAGATTCCATTTTATTGCTATTAACTTGAACCTGACGTTTGTAAACTTTCACCAGTATGCACAAGTGACACATTTAATGTGTCAAATCTAGTCCGTCAAATCTAATTACGTGAAGACCGTGCAATTACGTAATTGAACCAATGATCATTGATATGTCCCGTGTGTCTAGGGTATATGACCTGTCAGCGGAGTTGACCGCCGATCGATGATAACTTGCAATTTTTGTCTTTATTTGTTCGAAAATTTTAAAATTTCTACTTTGCTACATTGTATTTCATTTCTGAATTTTCACCATTGTAATTTTATCGCTAGTTAATCATTGTAATATAAAAAAATTACATTTCAACTACTGTAGCGGTTAACTAATAAGAACTAGCCAAATCAGATCAGAATTATAGCGCTCATTTGGTGGACTTCTTTCTACAATACTGTTCCGAACTCACCTGTGCATTGGAACCTAAATAATAAAGATGTGAAATCGAGTTCGTGCGTTGTTTTTCTTCTAATTTACCTAGTTACCTTCATAGTAAGTTTTTAGTTAAAAGATTGAAGCTTCGTGGATAACAGCACCAACATAAAAATTCATAACAGGAATTTCTCAAAGAAATATTGACATAAATGGATTTTTCGAAAAAGATCGACATCTTTTTGTCAATCGAGAACTGGAGTTTTCCTGTTCGAATTTTTTAATTGAGTATAGCACGGTATGCTAGAGCCAAGGAATTCGGTCAAGCAATTTTTCCACTTATTTCTTAAAGTAAAATTGCCATTAGGTCAAGGAATTTTTGACAATTTGGATTTGTCAATTGTGTGATATTTCTGACAATAAAGAAATAATAAATAAAGTGAAGAAATGGATAATTTCCAATGAAAAATGAAGATACACGTAAAACAATTTCTATGCGTCCATTTGTCATTTTGAAATTGATTCACCTCATGCAAGATCGTCGTTCCTTCCATCAATTTTTCAATTATTCCAACCAACGTCAAAATTTCTTACAGAAATATGTATATCATTACTTATTTCTTCAAGAAATATTGACATAAATGGATTTTTCGAAAAAGAACGATCTCTTTTTGTCAATCGAGAAGTAGAATTTTTCTGTTCGAATTACTTTTCTCTAGCATACTGCTCCAAGGAATCGGCAAAGAAAAAATTCCTTGAGCATTCCATAACTTTTTTTTACATAGTTTTTGTATTGGAACAAAAATAAGATCAAAGTGTGTATAAAAATAAATAACAGAGTCTATACCGAACATTGAATAAGGAAAATTCTTTGGACAACACAGGTGGAAGAATTAGGGACTGTAACGCTACGAAAAGTATTCAATGTAAAATTTTGTTACTTGAGGTAACTCAATCCAGCACGTTGCAGTTTTTTGTAAACCTCTACGTCAAATTTTAAAATGTCTCAAACAGATCCAGTGTAAAACGAGGAACTGAGGAAAAGTTGAAGACTGGACAGAATCGATAAAGAAATTTGAAAGAATGATATTCAATTGAAATCGCCATACCCTATCATGTGAAGGAAACAACATTGTCAATCAATCTCTCGATTGGAATCCTGAAGGAAGCAGGTGTATCGATAGATCAGGAATACTTGAACAAAAAGTAGACGAACAGAATCCGCAACTAAGGGGAAATCCTGGACCGAATTGAAAGTTGTCGTCCAATAGTCCTTATACTAAATTACTAAAATCAGTACTTAGTGATTATAATTATTATAAATTCTGAATATTCATGTACGATGAAGTTGATTAGAATAAAAAAAGGATTGCTTTCAAAGTCTGTTTTGATTTCACATTAATTAACACGTTGCCGGCTGGAAAGGAATACCCTGCTTTTGCAATAGTATGACAGCGTAGGTACCAATTCCATTCTTTCAGTGTAGATGGTGTTACCGCATCTTTTGAATACGAATTATGGTTGTGGATTGCATTTAAATGCGGAACCCACATACATATATTCAAGATTCAAGACGTGACTCAAATTGGATCAACGGAAATGAAAACCGCCTTCTCCTCCTACCAAGTCGATGTACGAATATTAGCTTATCAAAAGATTTCTCTATATACATTCATCACTTCTAGTTCACGTTCTCTTGCCTTTGGAACGTTATTCCTTATTCAAATCCGCCTTTTTCCTGTTTCTTGGGCCAAATCATACATAGCAAGCTCTTAAATTTCAAACAATACACGCTTCAGCACCAGCTAAAAATGTTCATAATGATCATATATTTGGTTAGTTGGATGGCTGACAGTCAACTGAATTCATAATGGTGATTTAAAATTCCTTATAATTAGGCCCTTATAAAGATCATTCAATAATTGCTGCATTATTTCTTAAGAAAGTTTATAATGATTATAATAAAAATATAACCGCAGAAGACTATTACTTCCCTGTTGAGTTAGTAGCAATCCCCAAACCATTATTATGAGACTAACAACTTCGAAAATTTACTCAAGAGGTAATTGAACGTCTTAAGATTATCGATGGCGGTTCGTTATAATGGGCAGAGGAACATTTATTTTTTTTAAAGATGCGTTATCCCAATATTCAAGTAAAATTCAGTCATTCACAAAACTTGTTTTAATTCAATAAGCATATCTTCCATGGCCCCACAATCAGCACCGGAAAGCTTTTGTATTGACTATCTTAATTTCAAAAGACTTGTAATCCTCTTTCAGTTACAAAATTAACGTTAATTCGCTCAGTAGGAATCCCACATGATCTTACAACCTTAACGTAATTTAATAGTTTCTACTATCTATCACCGAGCACAATATTATTCTTGAATCTTGATATTGTCCTTATCACCGTAACATTTGGATTGGTACAATAACAGAAGCAATAAATGTCACCACTTGAAAAATTGCGGAGGAAACAAGCTTTACGAGATATAAAAGAAAAAATCGCGATGTCGAAATGGCTTCAATAGAAAGATTAGCAAATTTCGCGTAGGAATAAAAGAGATTTCTCAAACGGATTAAGTGATAGAATTGAAGTCAATATGGACACATTCGAGTTAAAAGTGACTGAATGAAAACAATTTTCTGGTCCTTTTATATGCGGGACGGGACATATTTTTCGGTTGTATTCAGTGCACATGTCTGCGCTACAGCTGCAGGTCTCCCAGTATACCACAGTATACCAGTTTCGTTTCGGAAATGGAGAAGTATCCCCCTGATTCAAGAGGCAATTATGTAGTAAGCGCATGGGTAAGATTGCTGTCACACGTCCCCTGGTTCCTGCTGTTTATTAATATGCAGATTTTCAGCTCCTAAATCGAAAAATTATCGCAGTTTACACTGGTGCTGAAGAGTTCTCCTGGTTTTATTAAACTGAAATTCATCTATCGCAGTGGCCACGGACTTGTCGATCGTGGCTTTAAACTTATGTTGAACAACCGCTGGACCTCTCCACCTTAGATTAAATTGAAATAATGGGGAAATACAAATAAAATGAGAGAAAGGAAAATTTGTTGGAAAGAGTTTCTCTATGATATCAACAGTTCGGTAAATTTGAAGCACGGAAGTACATATTTATTATACAGCATTACCGATAGGTTGTTTGCCAGCCATGTTGTCGGTTAGTTTCCGCAATATTGCATGCCAAATAAAGAATAATCTGTTTTATTCTATAGGCATACAAAGTCAACCATTCGGGTGAAATAACATTTATATAAAGGAATGTTTACTTCTTGTTCTTTAACTCAAATTCCAATTCAGTTATTACTTTGAAATGAAAACGAATAATTATTTAAGGCATTATGGTAGATTACATTGATAGCCATACTTGTCAAACTAGTAATAACTTTAAAATATTGAAAATAGAAATAAAACTAATATTTACTACTTTTTGCTATTTCTTACCACATTTCTGTTGCTGGTTGGTCATTTTCTAGGAGCTGAATGTTGTAAACACGGCTAAAGAGAAAAAAAGCAAAAATTTTATAAAATAAAGAGTAAATATCTGGAAAGAGTACTAACAAGTAACATAAAATAAATGTTTGACGAGCTTCAGCAAATATCCCATGTTGGACTCGAGAGTTATATCGTAGTTCAGCAAGTGGGTCCTGACATAAGCTGCTGGATCGTTTGTGTTCTGTTTGTTTCCTTTCGTGGAGTAAACTAGAATAACCGGCATTCACTTCAATTTGTTTAATGTCTTAACATCTTAACATATTGAATAATGTCTAATTCTAACTTACCCTAAGATGCTTAGACGTCCACTATCCAAGTAGAGCATCACATTCTATCTCATTGCTGGATCTCGTTAACTGGTGTAGACTACATGACCGGGCCGAACACTTTTGCGAGGAGTTTAAAATTCAAAATACACGACAAGGTTGAATTTAACGTAACCTTCTTAACCTAGGTTACCACCTAACTGACGCGTTTCTTGAATACGAGATTCTTGCATAAAATTTGTGGCAACCTCTTGAAATAGGTTGCTTACAAATAAATTCCCTCCTGCTGTAGGGTCTTTATTATAGCAGGTTTTCACATAGGGTCTTCACAAATTAATGTTGATAAATCTGATAGCTGTGGTTTGTGGCAACCTTTTTGTACAAATCACCCTCAAATGCATAGGGATTGAATCTGATGCGCGTGGTTTGGGGCAACATAGGCTACCCACAAGCGTAATAACATGAATCTGGTAGATGTGGTAACGTACTGGATTTGGCTAGGTTCTCTTGATAGAACTTGTTTACCTAGAGAAAGTGTTCTCAGAAGAACCCTGAAAGCTTCTGACATGTAAATGTAAATGCGTGATTATGCAGGATCAGTAATATTTAAAAAGGTTTCTTCTTCCTTGAATTCAATCCACGTTTTAAAATGTTCCGTACTATTTTGAGTTCGTTTTTTGCGTTGCACTACCACTACCCCTACTGCAATCAGCAAAGTGTTCGAAAACGAGAATTTCGAAATTAATACAGCTAGGTTTATAGGATAGAGTCAATGAGCTCCGAAGTGTTTGACTTAACTCGGAATAGACGTGTCACCAGAAATATACTACGAGGAGTTATTTATAATGGAAAATTTATAGGACATTGTGTACACAAAGTGTCACCTACTATTATCACATCCTATACTTGGCCAGGGGATCACTTTTCATATACCTACCACATCATAATTTTTTTACTTGGATCTTTTCAACAATTATAAACAGGAAGGAGAACGTCTTATTAGGACGCAAATAAAAAAAAATAATAAAAAAAAGCATGATGACAAGGAACATATAAAATATAATAAAACGAAAAAAAAGAAAAGTGGAACAAAATAAAAAAGAGAAAGATAAACAAAGTAGATGGAAAACCTATGAAAAGTTTTAAAATATGGATGATCTTTGTATTAAATATTGCGGATTTCTCGATATGGACGAACGCCATGAGAACATGACACGAGGCTGGTAAATATCTTAGTACAATAATAAGCGCATGTTTACATGCAGGATTGATCCCTGGTTCAACTCGGGCTCAACTCCATGTATACGCGGTTCGAGTTGAAATCGGATCGACTCGACTCCTCCACTCGACCGCGTTTGGCTGGCGTAGTAGAGTCGAAATGGTGTCCTATAAACGCAGATTGAGTAGTCGAGTTAACAGCTTACGGACGGTTGGGATTTATTTTGTGTACTCTTAACTTTGTTAGGTTTTATATACATATATTTTGAGTTTATTTTGTTTATTTAAACAGAACTTCTAACTTTTATAACTCCATCACAAAAAATACCATAAAAAGATGTTATGTTGAGCTGTCACTTCAACCATAGTTGGACTCGTTCTCAACTCAATCCCTCAACCCTGCGTGCTGAGAAACACCAGTCGAAAACTCAACTCAATCTCGACTCAATCATTCAACTCTGCATGTAAACATGGTAAATGTGTAAATGTGGGCCTAATTGTAATGCTGGAAATACCCAGTTTCCACTATCCTGCTTCGAGTTGTTTTTGACGATTCATTTTTACAGATTATTGTGCAATTCATTTGTATGTTTATCCTACAAACATAATGGCAATCAGAGCTTTTATCAGGTTATTGGTGTAAACAGATCGGGAAGACGGAACTTGAGGGTGTTTTGGGACAACTCTATAGGCACAGGGATTGAATTAGTCTATTCGGCTATGTAACTGAATCGATTTTGATTTATCTTTCGCACTGTCCGATTTGATGATATCACAAGCAGTCCTGAAAGACAATGACTAGACAAACTTTCAGAGATATGTGATATTGTAGAAAAATTCATTTTTAATTGTAAAAACAATTATATTCCCAGTGCACAACTCACTATTGGTGAACAGCTTGTAGCATTTAGAGGACGCTGTGGATTTATCATGTACATGCCCAACAAACCTTCAAAGTTTGGAATAAAAATAATAATGTAGATGTGAAGTTCCCATACGAATATAATTTTGAAATTTATGCTGGGGCTCAATCTGAAGGTCCTTCCTAAAATTCTAACAAAGTTCTGGATGTTACAATTCGAGTATTGGATCCCGTCTGTAATCTTGGATGTAACATAATGATTAATAATTGCTTTACCAGTGTACTCCTAGCTCAAGAGCTGTTAAAACGAAATACTACCATAGTTGGCGCGCTCTAGTTTAATAAACCAAATTTTCAAAGATTCACGTCACATGGAAAAAATTTTTACCATTTTTGGCTTTCAGAAAGACTCCACTCTTTTATCATACATACCAAAAAGAAATAAGTTCGTAATTTTGTTATCGACAATGCATCATGATGGCATAATTGGTTCCACGACGGGAGATAAACAGAAACCAGAAGTTGTTACCTTTTATAACAAAACCAAATGTGGCGTAGACACCAAAAATTAATGAGTTGTGTGATGAAATAACAAATTAGAACATTTTTTAGCTTTTGCTATATACCGGAGAATCCCAAAAAATTCTTTCTTGGACAAAATTGTTGATAAGATGTGCATTAATACAATGTTTCAAATTTTTTGATTTACTGAATCTTGCAGGTATAAAGAGCTTGGTAATTCAACAGATGAATGGGATGGCAACAATAACGGCACAGTTATTGCGCGAAGGTTTTATTGCTCGATATGGCATTTGAATTGGTGCAACCCGCTCTAAAATTTAGAATTGAAATTCAGAATTTCCCCGTGTACTTAGAACTAAAGTTCAAATACTTTTAAAACAGGAAAGCGGTGGAATTGAACCAAGTCCACCTAGGAATGTCCCGAGAACGGGAAAAAGTGGTCGTTGTACATATTGTCCCAGAACACGTGAACACTCTGATTCCACATTCTGCATAACATGCAACAAATGGATTTGCCCGGATCACCAAGTTCTACTTTTCCTACTTTATACATATTTCTACAATAGTAACTAAAAAAGTAAAAAATAATCATAAAAAAAAGGAAAATACCTCGAGTGCTCTTAAATTTCATAAATTTCCCTCCTTTTTTTTCAATTTTTTTTTTTTGATGTTTCAGTTAATTAAAATATGAAATTTTCATAAAACATAAAAGGATTAATAAATATATAACAATATCAAAATTCATTTTATATCATATGCTGCAATAATAACCATAAAACAGGTATTTGAAAATTAGGGTGCGTGTACTGTAGTGTTAAGTCGACGACGGCAAAGTTTCACTGAATATTCAATACCATGCGAGCCATTGACTTTAAAAATCTATAGCTTAGTAGTTATTCTCATAAAAGGGAACAGTTCATTATGATACGAAAGTATGCTGTGGCGATAAAAACGGCAATAAAAATTGTGCCGCCCTTTTATTGCCATGGCGATGTTTTGGTGATAGCCCGAGAACTAAAGTCAATTAGATTTCCAGAAACGTTACGAATGGCCTACAAATCACTTTCTCATCGCTACATTGTAGCATTTTTATTGCCCAGATCACTGGTATCAGATGTGATGAGGATGAGGTGTATATAAACTATTTCTAAAAAAAAATTACCATTATCGACAAAATTTCAGTACCGTCCCTTTGAAAATTGCCTCATTTGGAGTTGTTAGTGCGGTAGAGCAGAAATGCAGTGAAAGTAGAAAAAATTGCAAACCCAAAACTATAAGAATATCGCTATAACGATCATAAAATGAATCACATACACGATTCATAGCGATGCAACATTTACCCCCGTTAAACTAAACGGAAGCGATAGCTATGCATATAATTCCGGGAACAAAATATAGCTTTTATGCGAAAAAATCGATTCGCTTCCTATTGAAAAGCAATCGCTAGAAGACAAGAATATTTATCGCCATGGCGATCATCAAATGATTCGCTTACACGATTCATAAGCGATCAAACATTTACCCGCATCAAGTTAAACGTAAGCGATAATAAGAATTCTCGTTGTGGCAATAAGAAATCATAAGAAAGCGATTCTTAGGCCAATCGTGATGTTTGCTGGGTAGTACGAGGAGAAGTACACCCAGCGAAATAGCTATATGTGCAAAATAGTTTATGTGTTTTTATTGGAAAAATCCTATCTTAGTTAAAATATGAATACCCAGAAATATTTTGTCTATTCATCCTGAATATAACTGTAATTTAAATATGTTTTTGTCTCTCATTTGCGGTACTGTTATATTTAGTTTTTTTGCAAACTATTTTTTGTCGAAGGAAATAGTTATATGTGCAGGGTGGGTGCAGTGCAGTTTGGTGTATTTAACAGTGAGGTTCTTAAGTTTTTTTTTTCAAGTAAAAGTTTCTAAAGCATATAAAAGATATTAAAGGGTAAGTAAACCGTTATTTTCATAAAATAATTTGATGTATAAACCACAAACACAATTGTTTAGACCAAAATGCCTCGAGGCATTGACAGAAAATGAGCCGGCTTGCATTATAGTATAAGGAATCAGGTATGCCATTTAGTAAAAAGGCGGTAAAAATAACTAGGCATAGGAATGCTATCAGGAATTTTCTAAAACATCCCGAACTTTATACTACAACCAGAAGACCGAGAGCTAAGCCGAAAGTCGATGAAAGGTGTAAAAGAGCAATTAAGCGTCTTGCTGTAAGAAAAGATATGAGACCTGCTGAAATCAAACGGGAATTATCTCTTAACATTACGAAAAGAAGAGTGGCAATCTATTATCTTTAGTGATGAAAAAAAATGTTGTTTGGATGGCCCTGATGGCTGCCAAAAGTATTGGCGAGATTTGGGGGAGGCACGTCAATCGCACTATTCTCGGAATTTTCAAGGAGGATCGCTTATGATACGGGCTGCATTCGGGTATCGGGGACAGACGTCAATTTGCTTCGTTTCACACAAGATGGACGCACAGCTGTATGTGGACTTATTGGGCAATGTGCTGATCAATTATGCTGAAGATGTCTATGGTGAAACCTGGAGTTTCCAGCAAGACAATGCACCTATACACTCTTCACGGTACACTAAGAGTTTCTTTGAGTCTAAACCCGATGGAAAATCTGTCGAGCGTACTTTCTCAACAGGTTTATAAAAATGGGCGACAATTTAACAGTTTGCAGGATCTAAAAAGAGCTATCCAGGAAGAATGGGAAAGAATTGATATCTCTGTCTTACAGACGCTCATTAATGCGATGCGATGATATTATCAAAAATGTAGGACACACAAATTATTAAAATTTTATTTTATTTTTTTTGTAACTACTCGTACATGTTGAATTACCCTTTTTTTTCTATGCACATATAATTATTTCCTTCGCTTTTAGTAAAAATGATAATTTTGTTAAAAAAATAAATAAAATAATTTTTTGATTTCTTTTTTTGTCACCATTCTAAAATAGAATCAATTTCAAGATACATATTTTATTTTCATGCAAGAAATTGAAAATATTGGTATGCACATTTAGCTATTTCGCTGGGTGTATTAGTTTTACGTTAGTACACATTCTGGCAAAACGACTTACAAATGTATTGTTCCATTAACTAAACAGCTGTTTGACCGTAAAGTGGTGTTCGCTCATAAAGATGCCATGCACATGTAAAATGGCTGTAATAATAATGTTTGTGATCAATTTTTATTGTTTTATCTCCGGATAAAGATAGCAGTTGAGTGTGTGGATCAAATGATAATAGATTAGTCGATGATACGTAGGCAAGTTGACCAACACAATAAGAATTCAAGTTCATGATTTTCTGGATACCGTTGTACTCTTAATCTTTTCATCCCGGTTGAGACAATAAAACAATTTTCGTTTGATAAAACAGTTGAGGAGTGTCTTTTCAAAAGGCGATATTAACAATTTTCATTTTTTTTTAAGTTAAGTATGAGATTATATTCTGTACTCTGAAATTCAAGATTTCGTCACTGTTAACCGAAACAAAACGCGATAAACTCATAGGAAATCTTACTTGAAAACACTTGTTCCGATCAAAAGGGGATATTTACATTAAAAAATATGACATTATTACTGTTACTTTGGTTTCATTTCAAAAGGGGATATTTACAGTACGATTTCAATAGTCGAAATAGTCGAAATAGTTTCTGTTTTATATTTTTGAGTAAAAATAGAAGTAAGAATTAAAAAATAAAAAATGACAAGAATACTCAAAATATGTTTTGATAATTTTATTCTAGTATAATGTACAAATCAAAAGAGGATATTTACAAAAACGTACAACACAAAAAGGGATATTTACAAAATGGTCCAGAACAAAAGGGGATATTACAAAGATTTTTATTCAAAAGGGGATATTTCCAAATTTTGCAAGCCAATATTACCGGAAGGAATAGTAAATTTTTTTTCAAAATAATATATTCTAGATAACTTATTATATCCTTTCTATAATTTCCTCCTTTTATTCTGTAAAGCTCTTGTTATTGCTACATTCAGTTTTTTCGATTTTCTGAAAAAACGATTAGGACGTAAATATCCCCTTTGGAAAAGACACCCCTAAGTTACATCCATAACTGCAGTTAAATAAACCAATGTCCCTGAAACAAAATTTGTTTTTATCTGGAAATGACAATTCGCATTTAGCAATGACAATTGTTTCATTAAAAAAAGTTTCCATTTACATTCCATTTCCTTTCCCGCGCGCGCCCAGAATGTCACAAAATGTGTCACTTTACACACCATATCTTTCAGCCTACCGAGGTGTTGTAATTTCAGCAGCACATCGGTGTGTACATTTTTTCGCTATGTTCTGTTAGAGAAGTGTCTCGGTGCACTTAGTAGTTTTGACGTTCAGCGTTTATTCTTTTAAAGATATTTCAAAAGTGACATTTCCAATCGAAATGCACACCAACCGTTCAATTGCTATCCCTAATTTTTTAATCATCTGATATACACACGGATGGGCTGAAAAGCACTTTGGACCGCACGGCTAGTTCTAAATATTGGGAAAAATGATGGCAATAATAAAGTTAAAATTTCAAAGCAAGTCGCATATTTACATTTTTCGAGTAGTATAGATACGCGTTATGTAAAAACGGACCGGTAAGCAGACTTGAATTTCTTATACTTAATGTGTTATTTGAATATTTAAGGTTAGTGATACGGAAATATAAAGGAACACCGAATTCCACTGCAACATCAGGTAGTTCTATTAACAACGGTGATGCAGCTACTTTATTAAAAAAAGTCAAGGTAACGATGGTATTAATGGAAGGAGCAGCAAATTAGATTCCAGAAAACTAAATTTGAAGCAAATTAAACTTCTAAGAACGCTAAGGCAAGAATGGATACAAAAATATTTGTGGGTCGAATTTATTGAAAATAATATACGGTGCAAAATTTCCGGAACAAGACTGTCATAAACAAATTATAACATAAATAAACATGACTTGTCGATTTTTCTCATGAAAAGATGGCGGAAACCTGGTGGAGTATGGAAGCCAATTTTTGTCATGTAGTAAGTTTTTGTTTGATTTTAAAATTTTACGCTTCATTGGAGTGAAAATCAGTAAAAACTAAATTAAGAATTGCACAAAGCCTATGAAGTAAATTTGTAGTTCATCTAGATTGCGTCTTACCCATATTCACAAATAGTGCATTACGAAACACTAAGGTGGTGAAATTCAAGCATATATACTGTGGCGTAGCCAATCAACTAAGCGGCGTTAATAATAATCGATCTCTTATTAATGAGGTCAAATTTCGAAAAACAGCAGGAAAGTTAGTTAAAAACAATTATAGTTTGAAGAGTGTCGGAGATTTGCTCACAACAGAGGATTTGGAAAAGCAGGCAATTAGAGGTTAAGGGGCAGGACTCACATAGTAAAGCCAACAGTAGCCATTTTGAAACTGCGAAGTCGCTAACTCAGAACAATGAGGTAATTGTTCGCTCGTCGCCAAACGGAACGGCGAACATATCATACAAGGGACGATCAGGGACTGAATGGGAATCTAAATAAAAAGTACCCAGTACTCAGGAGCTCACGACAATCAAAGCAAAAAAAAGAAAGAAGAATAAGTAGGATGTGCAAGGTAAGGAAGTTCATGTTCAATCTAACTTTTCGAACAGATTTGCATTTCTGTCCAATGATGACGACAACATGGACACGGAGCTTTTATATAAAGTATCCCACATTAATGACTCTGATAACAACATTGGAATAGACGTAGTCATTAAAAAGTGAGGCAGTAAAACAATAACTTTTAAGAGTGTAGCTAAGGCTGTAGCGTTTTGTTCTCCATTTTTGTTTTCGGGATAAATGTCAAAATCTTAATACAATTTATCGAGGAGGCAACAGACTCAGATTGTAAAGTCAATAACATCACATATAAACTCACGCTTGTAGGTTTTAGGAGAACCAAAGTGTTTGTCAATGACATGGAATTGCACTGTTTATTAGTAGAGAGATTACGTAGTACACAGGTTGAAGCCTTCTCCTTTGCCCTCAAAGAGAAGGCACCCGATACCAAAATTTCCAAAGTTTCGGCCTTCAGCACTGCTCGCACAAGGGAGTTAGGTATTAATACCATACTATTCACCATACAGCTACTGGGGAAAACATCGCTGAATTTACTTCTATTGGATTCATTCTTTACCAAGCCATAAGCAAAACTCAAAGAAACATAATCAGATGTTTCCGATGCCAAAGGTTTGGGCACACGGGCGAGCTCTGTGTTATACTAGAAGGTATGTAGTCTGCGGTTAGGGTCATTACTCAGAAGTCTGTAGTAAGGTGAACGCAAATAACCTTAATAAACAACCCCCTTAATATACTAACACTGGGGCTCCAGGTCACCCGGCCAGCTATGGTAAATGTCCGGAATTTAAAAAATATAAGGAGAGAAGAGACATGCTAAAACAGAACGCCAGACAGTTGGCTAAAAACAGAAGATCTGTTGCAAACCGCGTGATAAGTTTTATCAATCCTTCAGTTTCCTTTGCTGACATTCTTAGAGTTGGCTCTGAGAAGCAGAACCACGTGACCGGGACGCTGAATAGTTTCGTAAGGGAATCCTAATTCCAAATTCCCTTCAAAGAACTCATATTACGTATCACTCAATTTTGGCCCAACTACTCGAAATTGAAAAGTAGAGAAGATAACATGTTCGCTTATCTCGAATTTGTTGCCTCTATAGTATTCAAGTGAACTGTTCACCTGTTAACAGCCCTGCACTGAATATCAATTCCTTGATATCCCACGACAAAAGAATAGCACTTACCGGTATGCTTAAACAACACAACACCCAAGTCTGTCTTCCCTCTGAAACCAGTCTTAAAAACATCCATAAACCCAGGATAAACGGATTCAACATTTTAAGAAACGACCATGATAGGGGCACTGCGATGTTGATCAACAACAAATTCAAATCGACACACATCTTGTTCCATAGTGTCTTAATCTCAGCTTGCCTCGTGTGTATAACGTGCAGTAGCAGCTCAAACCTACCAAGGAAGCTTCTGTTAGGCAGCTTATATACCATGTACTATCTAACTCAGACTCCAACATTGCTAAGGAATTGAATAGACTGCATAATCTCACAAACCGCTTCGACGTGGTGATCCTAGGGAGGACTTTAACGCGAGACACACCAGAAAGAACAGAAATGGAAAAAACCCATATATAACTGGCTTTAAAATGGCCACTTTAGCTCGTTAGACCTAATTTCGGCCAACAGTCCTACATTTCCGAGAACATCCTCGTGGTTGGGCTTGTTTCTTATGTCAGTCTCCTGGCTGTTGCATCAGGCAGAGCTTACGTGTTTTACCATACCCTCTCTATCCATGGGGATCGTGCGTGTAGAACCCTAACACAGAAGATTTTTCACCTCTATTACTAACTACAGAGATATACACGTGCTTTGAGCACACAGATTGGCGTGCATTGAGGTACGACTTAAACCATAGACGTAAACTGATAAACATCCCTGCGGAAGAAAATAACTCAAATCACGAGATTGACAGGTTTTTGGTGGTATGCCACCAAGTTTTGACGAGAAATTCGTCTACAGTTGCTGTATTTAACGGGATGAACAATCTGGGAGGTTGTTGAGTCAACCGTTGATCTGACGTAATTGTACAAGGTGATAAGGTCTTACGTAGTTGTTCAGTCTTAAAATAAGACCATATAAGCTGGATAAGATTACTACTACTGACGCTTGTTGTGTTCCTATAGCAATGCTTGAACTTGCTACAGGAAGTTGATATGTGTAGATAATGTGATCTTGAAATCATAGGCTTCTTATGATCAACTTGAGAGGCTTCTTATTAGAGTTCTGAAACTGATGGGTAATGGATAGACGAATAGTATATTTGTATTAGTAAGAGCAGGGCTCTGTACCCCTAGAAGGAATAAAAGCTGGAAAAATACACTAGAAATGATTGCATATATATGTTAAACAGAACTGTCCCAATGACAGTCTAGTTGTCCTTGTTATATGTCGAACAGTGCACAGAAAGCGTTAGATAATATGCTCAGCTCGGTACCAGATTACATTGAAGCGGAGCCTGATTAATTGGGCAAGTTACTTCTTCTGATAATCTTGAGTGCGTGATGATCCTACCCTGTGTGCGGGTGTATAGGATCTCAGACGAGGTCTCCCACCGATATAGATCATGGGAAGTTGGCGGTGTTAACACAGGCGCCACGTTTCTTCTGCTTCAGGTTAGAAGCCTGTGTCTAAATTGAAACCTCTGAAGGGAGATCTTGAGGAATCCTGAAAGAAATGACTTCAATTTAAAAGAACAGCTTTCAGGAGTTCTGCCAGAGATCTTCTTAGATGTCTTCGTCGAAGTAAAATGAGTATTTCCTTTGGTGAAATTTAATAGGTTTTTTGCTAGGAAATGCTTTTTAACAAATTGTTACTTATTCGTAAACATTAAACACAAACATGATAATCAAACTGAAAGACTAAGACTAATATTTTTAGTTTTTTTTTTACATCTATTATTTAAGAAAGCCTACCTAGCTAAACCCTCATGTCAACAGCAAGGTATTTCGCGTGCTTTCACTACTAGTTTTTTTACAGTGGTTACAGCGGTTGTATGGCGTCAGGCGAACTAATATGTCGCGTCGCCACAGGTTCATATAAAGGATTAATAAAGAAATCCTGAACTTTACTCAAAGGCAATCTGTAACTCGAAACACTATACACCACAAATACCATAACACCTCCGTCATGACTAAGAAGCTCTTAAAACTAAGAAAGGTCTGGCTCAGAAGCCTGAAGAGAACCCTTGACAGTACCTCAACGGAGTAAATAGAGAATACCAAGAAAGATATTCCAGAATTCAGTGCCTTAAAAGATAGGGTGTAAGTTCAGCTTAATCTTGCCCTTACAGGTAGAAAATACTTTGGTATTGACATAAAGAAGGACACTCTCACTTACAATAGCCAAGTTCAAGTTAACACCGAAGTCAAGACAGAAGCTGTTAAAGATTAATTTTCTTACATCTACGCAGAAAAAACCCAACACACGACATTTTCCTGAGCAGACTACTGCATGGCGATGTGCACATCTTCAACTCCACAGCTTTTGAGTCCATTCTTAAAATATTCTCTTCAGATAACAAGGCCTCTAATTCTAACCATCAGTCTAGATTTACATCTGCCAGCAAACTTCAACTTTTCAAAATAAACCTTAATAACAAAAAAGTGTTGGGTCGGACCTCATTTCCAATTTCATCATTCGCAAATGTCCATATGCCCTCGATGTAGTCCTGTCTACGTTTTTTAATCATTGCATTAACAACGGACATTTCCCCGTAGTCTGCAAGGAGTCAAAACTCATCCCTACAGCCAAGAAGGGGAACTCTAAAGAAATTAGTCACCTTAGACCCATCGCCTTAATATGTAATGCTGGAAAAGTTTTCGAAAGGGGACGGACAGAAAAGTTGGAAAATGCATTCGAGGAGTTAAATATCATTCCGGAGAACCAATTCGTATTCAAAAGGGGCCACTCCACTGAACACGCTATCATGCTCCTGTCCAATCAAATCGCCCATTATCTAAGGAATAAGAAGTGCACAGTATTCCAAGATATAAACTTAGTAAAAGCCTTTGACTCTGTCTGGCACAAAAGACTTATCTAAAAAATGTTGCAATTAGATCTTCCGCATGGCTGGTAAGAAGACTCACTGGGTTTTTCGCGGATAGTAAAACTAATATTATTATAGACAATCAGTCCTCTCGAACCATCCCAGTAAAAGTGGAGGTCACGCAAGGCTCCATACCTGAACCTCAGATATTTAATCTATTTTACATGACTTTCCCATCAATCACCCTCTTGGTGAGGAGGCGGATGGAGTCGTCTACGCGGACGACATAACCTACATAGCTAGTGACGAACGGCCACGTGACGTTCTGGGCAAGCTGAAAAATAAATTAACAGCGGCAAGTATGTCCTGATCTGTTTCAGAAACGCGATTGAGAGGGGCACCACTTAGCTGTTCGTGAGGACAAAAATCTCAAACTTAGTATCAATAACATCAATGTTCCCCTCAAAACTGAAATATGCTACCGTGGTGTTAGGTTCCAGGACAAGCTCCGATACAACAGTCACGCCAGAAAATCCCGATGCAATGCCGAAGCAACCCCGTCTATACTCAAACCACTACTCAGTTCTCATAGTCTAACCAAAAGCTCCAAGTTACTGATCTACAAAACCCTCATCAGACCCATCCTCACGTACGGGCCCATCGCACACCTATTGTCGTAAAATAGCTCAATCTTTACGAAAGAAAACTTCACAGATTTTGCACAGGCAAATATAGAAGATCCAAGACATTACGGTTCTCCAACTCCGTCCTTTATAGGGAATCAGGTATCTCTGCCTTCACCCAACCGTTAGAGCGCCTTGTAAATCACCAAAACCAATTAATCAAAACAATATATAACCCTAACCGTACCGAATCTCTGTTATATAACTATTATCTTTCCCCAATTAACATGCCACACTATGGCTCTCAAATCAAATGTTTTTACAGGTTAACCAGGAAAACCAATTCTCAATCCCATTCTACGAGAGGGCTTCGTCTTGTAATTATAGAGGTTAATTACTGTCCGTCATTTCGACGCTGTCTTGCCAAAGCAAAATGCTGGCTCTTGACAGTCTCAATACTAAATTCTCCAATATAGTTCTAATCATTTAATAAATAACACATTATACCTTACTAGACTAAGGCAACACAAAGTAGCCATCAATTAATATAAACATCTACACATTCCATGAATCATCACAACCAGAAGTCTGATTTCTTTTAAGTATATCCTGAGCTACCTAGGAGTACTATATTATATTATACTATAATTATTCCGACTTGAGTATGAATAAAGACGGTTTGGAGAACACTGTACTAATGACAGTTAATTGCCTGAATGTAACAAAATTAATATATACGTACTGTGCAAAAAATTGCTCACTTTCGTTTTCAAGCCAAATGCTCGAATTTCTTGGATTTGAGGGTGGGGGTGTAAATTACATTGCAGTCATTAGGTACTTACGGGTGTCTAGTGTCTATAAATAGCAATTTTTAAAATGTTGAAGTAAATTTGTAGTGAAATCAATAAAAAAATGGGAAAAGTTAGTGCAGAGTTGAAAAGTAATATCTTGGTATTGGCACGAGAGAATTTGTTGACATGGGAAATAGCAGTGAGGTTGGGTTGCGCAGAACGAACTGTTGCATGGAATTTAAAAAAATTTCTTGAAACGGGCAGTACGAAACGAAACAGTTGGTCTGGTAGGCCACGAAAGACAACACCTGTTGAGGATAGATTATTGACGCTCCAGAGTCTACATAATAAATTTAGAACTTCTACAGACCTTCGACATGACCTTTTTCTAGCACGTGGGACAATAATTTCTACAAGCGCTGTAAGGCGGAAGAGGCGAAAATTTCAGCGCGTCGCTCTATGAGGAAGCCATTTTTGACCCAACAGATGTGGCGAGCGCGCCTACTTTGGGCTAAAGAGCATGTTTTGTGGATGTGGAACAAAGTAGGCTTCTCCGATGAATCAAAGTTCGAGATATGGCAGATTGTTTGTTCGCAGAAGGCGTGGAGAAAGACAGCGTGAAGAATATATGCCGACTTTGCCTAGGAAAATGGAAGGTGTAACAGCGTGGGGTTGCTTATCTGGAGATGAAAAGTGTCGACTGTGCTTTATTGACCGAAGAATTACAGCGAATGTGTATTTGGATGCTCTACGGAATCAGCTTGAGCCTACAGTTATCGAGTTGTTTGGAGACAGATGTGACTGTGCCTTCCAGCATGACAATGCTCCAAGCAACACTGCTAGAACGGTAAGTAGTATTGTAAGATTTTGTTGAAATTAAATACTTTCAGTTAACCTATAAGCAAGGAGAAACAAGTTTTGAAATGGATAATAATGTTTGCTTATTTTCAATTTACATGTGAAGACCTACCTGCAAGAGAATAACATCGAGTTGTTAAGATGGCCTCCATATAGCCCAGATCTGAATCCAATCGAAAATATCTGAGCTGTGTTGAAACTTAAAGTGACAAGGAATCAAACAGAGACAATTGCAGCATTGAAACGTCTGATCAGGGATACTTGGGAGTCCATATCAGCCAGTACATTGCGAAATTTAGCAGAATCCATGCCTAATAGATGTAAGGCTATGATAAAGGCTAAGGGAGGGCCGGCAAAGTATTGAATTATTTTATTCGTTAATCTATTGATTTATTAAAGAAGAAAACAAAATTAAAAAGTGCATAACGGTAGTGAAAGTATTTAATTTCTTCAACCTTCTAAATCCTACTGAAACACAAAGCTTCGCCGTAATTCCGAAACATCAGCCGGTTGCTTCACGAAAATTTTCTTTTATTTAAGAGCGGTTTTAAATTGTCTAGGAATGTTGGAAGTAACCATTATTCTTTGCATCGAGGACTACAAATGACACATTTGGTGTTAGTCATGAAAATTCCGACAAAATGTGAGTGGGCAATTTTTTTTTGCACAGTACGTATATGAATATATCCAAATGAATACACACTAGATAACAAGAAGCACTCATACACATCTCTCATGCGTTTTGAATAGTTATTTTCTGTGCAGATTGGTAACTAATGGATTTGAATATACTGATCTTTACAAACAAAGACGTGAATTGAACTAGATTGTAAAGAAACTATGTAACTGCCAGGTAGAAAAATTTTAAACCTGCTAAATTCGAGTAGGTGACAATACTAATGGTATTTTCCCCATGAAGGAATTAGCTTTCCTTAGACAAGAAACAACTGATTTAAGGTACATAGCATTCCATATACTTTCAACTGATTGACACATCAAAACTATTCACCACAAATGTGGTGGATTATTTTATTTAACAGTGTACATCTCATTCCATTTGTTTTCTAGAATACCTAACCCGGGGGTTACACGTATGTTCGAACCAAATTGCGTCGAATATATATTTTAACCGATAACTTCTGAAAAGAAAATATCCTGAAAACAAAGCATCAAAATTCTTAGTACAATTAAATCTAATTTGATTTTGCTTAAGCAAAAAACATGTACACAACCCAACATAGCCATGTATTTGTCATCTTCATAGCATATTGCACAAATACAACATAAAAGTATAGCCTCATTGAGCAAATTAAATTAAAATTATTATCAAAAAAACAATTCCTGAAAAGGGAACATATTACAACAATACCATGCTGAAATTGAGTTCTGAAAAGAAAACAAATTCAATCTAATTACAATTTTCCCAAAAATAGGTACAACATCTATCAAAAGCATGTGTTGTCATGTAACATGCAATGCATGGCACAAATACAATCAGATCAAGCAAATCAATTTGCAACTCTAGCAATATCATCATTATAAGTACCATCGAACGGGAATTTCTTCTCTACGTGATACGAAATAAAATTTTTGCAAATATAATTTAATTTAACACAACAGCATGTGTTGTTCTAAATTTCTTGTTGCTATGCATTTTTGTTCGTTGCTAGGCAAATTTTATCGCTTGTACCGTAAGAACACAGCTGCATTGCCAATTCTTGTAATCATGCGCCGCTGCTACTCTATCAGTGGTGTCGTGTGCAAGCAAGGGCTATATAAACGACAAGCTGACTGATCTCGATCTCTTTTTGCACTTGGCATCGATTGGGGTAAGTTGGCTTTTTTGTTAGGGACTAACATTTATACCGGGTATTGACTGGTATATAACTTACTAATAATCATTAATTTCTGGTCACGACGGAAATTAAACTATCTTGCTTTGGGTCTCGACTGAAGTTAAGGGTTTTCGGCGTTTTGGAATTTTTTCTTTCTTTTTACATGAGACTTATAATATTTAAAACCTGTATTCTAATCTACTACATGGTTTTCGTCAGATTTTCCTATATCTAGTTTTCTAAACTTAGCATGGTTCTTTCCTCCACGAGGATCTTTGATAAAATTCGTTCCTGATTCTACTTCTACTTCTTCTCTGTCGTGATTCAATTTGCTGATAGTCTTTTCTTTAATTTTGATAATTCTTTGACGGATATCGTTATATTCGTCATCCTTTATTTTCCCTTTAATAAAGTCGATAGGTTTCCTATTTATTGTAGAATGTATGGTGTTATTGTAAAATACCATAATTTTTAAAATCTTTTCCTCCACGGTATCGATATCTTTATTATCATCATGTCTTAGTAGTCTTAAATGCTCGTTTATAGTGTTATGGAGTCTTTCAATGTCTGAATTGGACGTATGGTTATTATTGGAAGTAAAATGAATTTCGATATCTTCATTTCGTAGAAAATTCGTCAATGGGATTGCTTTGAATCCTAGTTCATTATCTACTATTATTTTCCTGATGGTTCCTACCGCAGCTATATATTGTAATAGTGCTCTTTTAAATTCTACCCATGATCTAGCATTTATTTTGATTGCTTGAGCATACTTGCTAAATTTGTCGATGAAAGTTAAAAACAAGGTTTTCTCTAAAGTGTAAAATACGTCTATATGAATAATTTCGTTTGGATTACCTGGGGTTTCTGTTATTTGGAATTTTTCTTGATAGGTTTTCTATCGTATTTTTCTACATTGCAAACTTCGCAGTTGTTTATAAATTGAGTTACGCGACTATTCAATTTTGGGTGAAAGTATTCTAGTTGTAATTTTTTCAAAACTTCGGAAATACCTCGATGATTGATCTTTAAGTGTTCTTTTTCTATTAACTTTGCCAGATCTTCCTCATCTGTGACATTTTCAAGGAGCTTTTCGCATCTAATTAACTTTAACTGTTTGTTGTTTGAAAAGTGGGAATTAAATATTTCTTCTAGTTTATTGTAAATTTCTTCGTTGTCTACATGAAGAGCATTAAGGGATTTAGGGTTACAGTGTGATTTTAGAAGGGTAATGGCTGTTTCGTTATCCAGCGATTTGATGTGTACTATTTTTCGAGACTTATCGAATTTTTGACGTTTTTTATTCTTAACGACCCAGAGTTAGTTTTGAAGATTGCGATTTGGTTCTTAAACACATTTAGTGGCGATTTACTTACTGGAATTTGATCATTATTAGATTCGAGGGCAAGATTTATGCTGATACGTGACAGGGCATCTGCATTTCCATTTGCTGTTCCCTTTTTATATATTATATCGTAGTCAAACTCAGATAGTTTGAGGCGCCATCTTACTAATTTAGAATTAGGTTCTTTTATAGAGAATAACCATTGTAACGGCTTATGATCCGTCTCTATTAAGAATTTTCTGCCAAAGATATAGGGACGAAAGTATTTCGTTGCCCACACAACACCTAATAGTTCTTTCTCAATAGTACTATAATGCTGTTCGTGGTCGTTCAATGTACGGCTGGCGTAACATATTGGATGACCGTCCTGTGACAAAATTGCTCCTAAAGCATATTGACTTGCGTCGGTTGTGACTGTAAACGTTTTTTTAAAGTCTGGGTATTTCAATATTGGTTCGCTAATAAGTAATCTTTTTAACATTTCAACGCTTTTTATATATTCCGGATCATTTACATTAACTTTCTGGTCCTTTTTTAAATATTTCGTTATAGGTTTAGCTATGCTAGAGTAATCTTTGATGAATTTTCTGTAGTAACCAGTTAATCCGAGGAATTGTTTAATTTGTTTCGGAGTTTTAGGTAAGGGGAAGTTTCTAACGCACTCTATCTTTTTTGGATTTGGCCTTATACCATCTAATGTAATAATATGTCCTAAGAATTCTGTTTCCCTTTTTAAGAATTCTGATTTGTCTAATTGCAATGTTAAATTCACATCTTTGAGCCTTTTAAATATTTTATTTAGAGAATCCAAATGTTCTTCTAATGAGGAAGAGTAGATAATGATATCATCCAGGTAGACGAGACATATATTATTGATATAATCTTTAAGGACGTAGTTCATTAAGCGCTGGAAGGTAGCCGGCGCTGTCTTCAATCCAAACGGCATTCGAAGAAACTCGTAGTGTCCATTCTCGACACTAAAAGCAGTTTTATGAACATCACTTTCATCGATCTCGATTTGGTGGAATCCCTTTGCGAGATCTAAAGTCGTGAAGTATTGACACGTGCCCAGTTTGCCTAATATTTCATCTATGTTGGGTATAGGAAATCTGTCATCAATTGTGACCTCATTCAATTTCCTATAATCGATGACGATTCGCCACTTAGCTTTACCGCTGGCGTCCGTCTTCTTCGGGACGATCCAAACAGGTGCTGAATATGGAGAGTGGCTGGGACGAATAATGCCTTTTTGTAACATGTCCTCTATCTGGTTTTCTACTTCCCCTTTATGAATATGAGGGTATCTATAGGATTTAACGTATATAGGAACTTCATCTGTGGTACGAATTTTATGTTTTATTACGTTAGTAAAGGACAGGTTCGAATTTTCATTATAGAATATGCTAGAAAATTTGCTAATAACTTTTAAGAGTTCTTGTTTCTCTTCTGTATTTAAATGATTCGTTCGAATTTGTTCTAAGGTTGGTTTGTATTACTTCCTTTCGATAATGTTAAAGTTTTCTTCATTAACAACTTGAGTTTGCAGAGGGGCAAAGTTGATAATTTTATTATCATTATTTTTTACTTGTACACTAGCGTTAATTTTATAACCTTCTACGTTATAAATGCCTTCATGTACTATTATTTTTCCATCTGAAGATTTCTTTTCTTTCAGGTAGGCTAATCCCTCTTTTTGCAATACAGGGGCGGCTAGGTTGTAATAACCCTCTTTATATATCTTATAACTTAAATTTTCCTTTCTTTCAGAGAAGTGTAACTTTGTTTCTTTACTCTCTGTTATCAATATTTGGTTTGCTAAATCTATTTTTGATTTTAGCGGTATTAAAATATTATTCCCGATTAATCCATCATATTTTTCATGCAAGGGGTAAACGTAGAATTCGGCTTTCCTTTTCGGGTCTCCTAATTCTTTAAATAGGGGGATTGTCACTTTTTGCAACATTTTTACTTCTTGACTAAGTGTTCTAAGGGAGACGTTATTTTTAATGGGTTCTAGATATTTTGGATTACAGACTCCTGGATTTATAATTGAATGGGTAGCCCTAGAGTCTATAATAAATTTAAGTGGTCTGACATTGCCATCAACTAAGATATAAGGTAATTGGTAGGCGAGGCTTGCGCAGGAAAATTTAGGGGTTGTTGAATTTGTGCTGTTTCATTTAAATTTATATCCATTGGTTCAGGAGCTTGTGATTCGTGGCTTTGGTTGTTCGAACCGTTTAGGTTTCCATATGAATAATTTCTGAAAGGATTATTCTGATTTCTATAAGGAGAAGTATTGTCACTTATTGTATTATGATTTTGATTTGAGGTGGCGTGCTGGCTTGCAAAATGTGGGTTTGGTGGCTGATAGTATTGATTTCGGAAATTATTATATCTGGGATTACGCGACCCTGAAAAGTTATCATTTCTTTTAGTGGAATTTCTGTGATTATTATAGTTGTCGTGATTATTATAGTTGTCGTTATTATTATTCCTGTTATAGTTCGGTGTTGTATTCCTATAGCTGTTGTTATTATTATTGTAAGAATTTGAGGTATTGCTTCTAAACATCTCACTACCGTTATTTTTGTGAGTGATATTGCTTCTAACTCTATTTTTAGTATTGAATTTATTGGGTTCGTAATTGTTTTTGAAGTTGTTTGAGCTAGAATTATAATAGGCATATCCAGCTTCATGCAAGATATCCATCGCTGTTTCTAAACTGTCTGGTTTTCTACAATATAAAATTGAACGCATTGGTTCGGGAACTTTATTCTTAAAAATTGTCAGCGCAGAATTTTTATTATTGGTTATAGTTTGCTCGCAAATTTGTAAATCTTCTCCCATACTAAGTTTTGTTTTTACATTAAGTCGTCGTAGAACAATTTTAATTTCACTGTAAAATTCGGCACAATTTGTTTTAAACGTCACACTTCTTAATTTATCGAATAATTCTTCTGAAGTAGCACTATCACCAAAATTATTTATTAATATTTCTTTCATTTCCAACCAACATGTAACATGATTATTTATTTCCATTACCTCTCGCGCTCTTCTCTTTTAACTTGGTTTTAATTACATCAGAAAAAATACTTTGAACTAATTTGTCATAGCGCAATAGCGTTGGATGCACTTTATCTATAAGATTAATAAAATTTTGTAAATCCCGATAATCTCCAGAGAAATCAGGCAACCTATTAAGATATTTGAGTGGATCTATATTTAAAGTAAGTGTTGTCATGTTGCTTTCAGAGATATTAAAATATTCGTGTAATTTATTTAATGGATTAGTAGTTTCGATTAAGCCAGAATTCGATGGTTCTTCTAATACTAGATTTGCTAACGTAGGAGTTTGGTTAGTCACTAAATCTGAACTTCTTAAACTGATATTATTAATTAAATCTGCTAATTTTTTTACATTTAAATCTGAAAATTCTTGACTCATGTTACATACCCGCTACTTATAATTTGTCTTTCTCGTTCTGCTTTCCAGAAAATGACTTTGTTATGATGGAATTTAGTAATGGGGTCCTTATTGTTGTCCTTGTGTATAGATGGTTGTTTACTTTCGAGCTCTGCTGTCGTTCGTACTCTCCTATATCGTTCCTTCTTCGATTTTCTTTTCGTCTAGGATATAAGAATTTAAGGCTCGGCTACAGTTGTATTTCGAGTACAACAGCTTCTTCGCAAGCTCTGGTGTTCAATTGTTTGACTGAATTAATTCTTGTAGTTACTCCTTGTAAAAAATTTTGGATTGTTTCGATGTATTGAACAGCTTTGCATTAGCGCATCACTCTTATGATGAACTTGCAATTATGATTTAAACTGTTCACAGATACATCGGTTGATTATAATCGACACAACTTTTCGATCACTTCTGCTGATGAGATTGTTGTGCACTGGTTTTTTGGCAATTAATATAGTGAAACTATTAAACAGTTAAGAAACGGATCACTTCTTTTGATACCATTACTGCTCTTAATTTACACTAGTTTTTTTTCTTTTAAACGTCAATCACTTTCACTGATCACGTTTTTATTCTTTTTCTTTTAGCAGATGTGTCACAAAATGTTAAAACATAAGCAAAGCGACTGCTTGACACATCCTACCGATTGCGCCAATAATAAATTTCACATAAGGTGAACATAAAAAAAGAACAACTTGATTTGATAAGTAAAAGAAAAACTTTATTGCCAATCACGGGAAAATGGTTTTGATGAAAAATGCATTTCTGGCTTTTTTAAAGATTCTCCCATGAGAACTGTAATTTAACGCTTTTCGCATATTTCTATTTAATGCGCGTTGTCTGGGTTTCTTTGAATTTGAAGTGGAATTCTTTAGATTAAAAATTGTATGAAATGCATTTTTCGTGGGAAGGTAAATGAGAAAAATAAAATATGTTGCAGTGATATTTAATGTTATAATAATTGATTATTATATATGTCCTATATGATATTTTTATCTATACCAATTCATCTCGGGCAGTGGTTCTTAACCTTTTCGATGTCCCAGAGCACTATTAATTACATGAACGTTTCTCGGAGCATCAGAAGTAATAAATATTAATTAATTAATTCCCGGCGAGTTTTACATATAATACCCTCATTTTCTCTTCTAGATCTATAAGTTTTTCTCGTTTTTTAATTTTTATATTGGTTAATGTTGAGAGCCCCAATTCACAAAGATATGAGATAGCAAATTGTAACAAAATCGTGAGTGCCTTCTTAGATAGAGATGGGTATTCTTCTTGGACGAAATTCCAAAAAAATTTCTTTTGACACATTTGTGTACTCCATTTTTAGAGGGAGATCTGTTGTACAATGAAATAATTTTTTCTTCTGCTTACAAAGATAATTCCGTATTTGAAGATTCAAATGTGCCAAATCGAATTTGTATCATATGATTCTAATTAAGCGATGGAAAGTAACACGCGTTTTTTTCATCCAATATTTTTAGATACTCTAGCAGGAATAATATCTACTACTTTTTCCGTTTGAATTGAAGGAAACATATCAAGCGTATTTTATTTTTTTCTTATTCGAGTTTTTCAAAACAATTTTTTTGTACTGAATGCCAGAATTTTGTCCGTGAATGTTAAAATATTTTCATTCTTAACTTGAATACTTGTATTTACTTAACTTATGCGTTTATAAATAACAGCTACATATGCCAATTTAGCACACCAAATATCATTTTTAAAGTAATTTATCCATAGCAACATTTTAGAAATATCACAGCAGTTCGTCTATTAGCTCCAACGGAACGGCATACAACTTTACCTTATTTCAGTCTGTAATCTGTAACTGTACTTAGCTTCCATAGATATGCAACGTTGGTTAGAAATGCATGCCTGCAGTAGTTTTGATTTGATATAATTTACTATTTGTACAACTTCATTCAATACAGATTTTAATGTTTTTGGCAATGGTTTTGAAACTCCAGTCTCCCTATATAAAAACAGTATGTAGATTTTTTTCTCTTTACAAGTGGAACACATCCTTTAATAGATCCTGCCATTGATGGACATCCATCTGTATAAATTTCTACGCAGTGATTCCATTATATTTTAGATTTTTTGTAAATATATGTATATTAATACATTTAAAAATATCTTTGCCTGTTGTATGTTTGGTAACCTCTCTGCAGGTAAGAAATCGATTTACTATTTCGTTTTTATCAATGACAGATTCGTCAATTTCCAAAGCAAAATATCCGTTCGAATATTTTTTATTAACAGTTGACGCAATATCATATGTCATGTTTTTTATTCTTTTTTTTTATTGTTTCATTAGAGAGGGAAATCTTCAATAATTTAATTTTTTGCATCATTACAAAATATAGTTTATTACCCAATACTTTATTTTATTACTCAATAAAATTTCTTGTCAGTTCTTATAAAATCTAATCAATTATTAATTAAAGGCATATTTATATTAGACTAGGTGAAGCTTTGAGTTTATGTAACGACGTCCACTAATACGAGAGCAACAAATTTTATTATGAATTTTTTTGAGCAGCCCATTTGATTACAAATTTTTTGGAATTTAAAAAACAACAAAAATTTCTGAAACGCCGTTTCTCTTTCGTTTCCCGGCGCACCTGGGACAAGGTTACGGAGCACCAGTTAAGAACCACTGATCTAGGGTATCATAAGAATTGGGCTTACATCTATTCCAGCTTTTTTATTTATTAACTTTGCTTGGCTTAAACATTCTCCTCGACTATATCGCACAAAGTAACCTTTCGACCTTATTACGCAGATTCTTTCAAATATTCTAAGTACATTTGCGGAATTAGCAATTGCAAAAATTTTCGGAATATACCCCCTACTGAAATTATTGATAAAAACGTCATCTCTCATACAGCAACATTAATAAGGCTTGATAAATATGATCACCAGAGTATCCAAATCCAAAAAGACTGAGAAAATGCAATCTTGATATGCATGTTTTCCCTCCGTTAATTTATAGCACTTAAAATATTTGTAATCTTGTGTACGGATACTGGCAAACAGGCATTGTATTGAATTGTATTGTGTTCAATTTTTAAATAGAAATTAATATCCATACTCAGAAATACTTAAAGTAACGATTCCGCTTCTCATATAATTTACTCCTTAAATTTTATGTTTGCCAATGTATGCATATGGGTCAGGTTTCATTTTAGTGAATGCTTTCAATGGATATCTATTTCGTTGGTAACAGTCAATGGTATGTCCCTAAGCTGATTTATCTTCTGCTATGTATATAATTCATATAGTTTTCGTGCTTTGCTGTTATTATTGTACTCTACCAGATAAATGTTTCTTAATCAGAGGAAAATTTCATTATTTACCTGTAATTTAGCAGAATTTGTAATTAACATCATGCCAGCTCTACAAGCGAATCTCCCGAACTTGCTAAAATTTATCACCTTTCTTCCGCCTAAATGAAATTGTGCTCCGTGAATATTCAGAGAAATCCAAGAGGAAAAGAATTTATGAACCGCTACATATCTTACTTGCAATTTACCTTCCCGAAGCAATTTCAAATTGCGTGCTGGCAGCTATAGAAAGCCAAATGGAAAAAATCATGAAAATGCAAACTTCTACAGTTGATGGCAATGCATGACTTCTGTTTGAAAATATCGTCCGCTTTTTACAAAGGCACCGCTTCATCCTGCTTATATTCGTGATTCCCAGGTAATACGACGTGACTAATAGCATTACGATTTGTCAATGTCTATGAGTACCTTCTAGCGCGATCTTTGAGGGCAAATCGTATTTTCCAAATGGATGATGCAATGGAAGCTTCTTTAAAAAGCAGATCACATCAATTTTACGTCTATCGTATTTAAATATTCTCCAGTGGATAACGTTGGTTTTAATAAAAGGATTTGCCTTCTCTCAGTTTCTACCTAAACATCCGGAAATGAAATTCATCTAAGAGAATACGTTCAGGAAAAGTAATTTCCTTTAATATTACCTCATTGTCCTCGTAATTACGTGCTCCGAAGTTATTGCGTATAAGCCATCCTTTAGTTAACCGGATTAAATGAAATGTTTGGAATACGTCAGAAATTCTCATATGTTCTACGAAATTCGCAGAATATTTGCTCCCAAAAGTTGTCAGGACAGGATTCGTAGTCCCTCTCACTGCTTGATACAATAATCAACCCACAATAAAATGGTCAGATTTTCATGGAGATATGTATGTACGTATGTACATATAAAGCACATCATGGTAATGTTGTTTGGATTTAGCACCAAGTTAATTAAGTGCGGAGTAAATATACCCTGGACAAATGTTGTTGGAATTTGTGGAGTAATATATCCAAAATAGAATTCTTTATTCTAGCAGCTTGATCATAGAAATGTAAAAAAAGCAAGGTCAGAAAAACTGTCATTACATTAATGATGTTAGAAAATATTGTTCATATCTATATTTATTATATGTACGTAAAAGTTTTAGAAAATTCTGATTATAGATGATGAACGAATCGAAGTATTATTACAAAAATTTTAAAAATGGCTTAAATGGATTAAGAAAGGCGAACCTAACGACTTTTATATGTAGTGATGAAGAAAAGAAGGTATAGTCTCGGAATTCCCTGTATCCACTCTTTCGAACGAAGACCCAATATGCTATTAAAAAGTTGTGTTCATATAAGAAGTACCGAAAGTAATTGACATCGTTTATGTTGCGATGCTGTGGTACCACATATTGCGATATTATGGAAGTTCTGGAGGTATTCACAGATAACTCCATTGTAATAATAAATGTAGAGATATATTTTTGTTATATGATTATAAACGGTCGCCATGTGGTAATCAATTCGCAGTGGTCGCAATGTAATAATATTGTTGCGAAATCTCCATATTTCCCCCGCAATGAAGAAAAAAGAGCTTGCTGAAGTCTGATGCGTTGGCTATGACGCCTATGATGAAAACAAAGCAGTGGGGCCGAGCGGGGACCAAAGAAAACCAAAAGATGGCGCGGGTACCCTCCAATGCGGCGAATCTCGTCTGCAATCTATGTGGCAACACAGGGTCCAAAAGAGAAGCTCCGAGATGACAACAAGAAAACGAAAAAAAAGACTGGTTTAAGACAGTGTACAAGAAAGGAGTCCTCAAGATAGTCAAGTAGTACCACATTTCAACTTGGCACGCATTAAATTTTAAAACTACATTGAATTCTTAAAATTATTGTAAGTTATTCTATACCTTTTCAACTTCAAATTGCAAATGATTATTTTCGAATCGGAAAAAAAAATAAAAACTCACGGTGCACAACAATCAAATTTTCTTAGTATATATGTATAAAGTAAATTAAAAATCATCGATTAAATTAAAGAATCATATAGATTAAATTTAAAACAACTCGTATTAATTTTTGAATATATACAACATATTTATTTTCACCTGCTAGAATATGTGGCATCTCAGTCGCTAAATCTCGTTTAATAGAAGCCTTAAGAGCAAACCAAGCAAGTTCTATCGGGTTTAACATGGGACTGTAAGGACCTAATCTTAATAACCATTGATTGATAAATTCACTTTCAAGAAACACATCTTCAATAGACGTATGACACGGAGAATTATCAATTACCATTACGACTGGTGATTGATATTTGATTAGAGCATTGCTTAAACAATTGCGTATGAACTCATTCGCTTGCGGGTTTTTAAATGCTACTCTTCTTACTTCCTGATGAATAGCCCCAAGTTACATGAGCATCCTATCATATGAACATTGTCACCACCACAGGCTGCTGTAATATACCTACAACGACTTCTTTTTCTGGATCGTCCTTTGTTCCTTGATATGAAAAGATTGAAATTCGTTTCATCCATGTATATGATTGGCCTATTTTCAGATTGATACGCTGTATGTTGTTCAACGTATTAACTAAGCAAAAATATTATATTTATATATACCTATATCGACAAGAGAAAATGTTTAACTTTCTGACGAATATATAACAAGTGAAAAGCTTACACATTGTTTTATCATACCCGGCGTGCTACCTTTTCATTTTCAACTTTTAAAGTAATTATTTTCAATTTGAAAATGATTATAACCAATTCGAAGTTAAATAGGTATAGGCATTGCTTTTAAAACTAGATTGAATTCCTAAAATCAGTATAAGTTATTCTATCTAATCACTACATTTCAGCATTTGCACGCATTGAATTCCTAAAATTATTATAAGTTGTTCTATTTAACTACCGCATTACAATGACGGTAAGCATCGAATTCTAAAATTACTTCACATTCCAGCATTGATACAAGTCATTTTCCTCAACCACCACTCTGCAATACTTGTCGAGCTACAAGGAAGAATGTTATATAACACGCATTGGATTCTGAAACTTTACCTAGTGGTGCACATTGAGGCCTAGAATTACGTTGTAACCTAAAATTGACACAAACGACACCCTTTAATCATCGCGTTTCAGTATTGGTACACAGTAAATTCTGCGATCGATGTAAATTCATTCGCTGTTGCCCTACGAATTTTTGGAAATTGTTGCTTCCATTATATAGAAATTTAATTACATAATAGTAGAAATTTAATTTTGTGAAACCTTCGTCCTTCACCTAAGCAGGAATTTATTCCAGCTGCAGAAATTTACTTCTGCTTCACCTTCATCCTACATCTGAGCAGTAATTTACTCCTGCTGCAGAAATTTACTTCTGCTTCACTTCCATCATTCACCTTGTAACGGATTCTTGGGGCACCAGGGCATATCTAACCATCATTAGTCAAATTCATCCCAAACCCAGTCTCTGGTAAAATGATTTAATTAACTTCTTATAACTTCTTTTCCAAGTACACAGAAAAAAAAACACATTCTTGCAAGATAAACTCAATAAATTGAGTTCGAGCTAAAATGAATCGCGAGAGGTTCAATAAAATAAACCGCTAAATAAACGTTTCTTTTTGAAGAAAAACAACACATGTTATTCGAGCATTTCCGATCACCCCCAACAAAGGTGCTGATCGGTAGGGTACACTTTGGTAATTTTCCCTGTCAGACTTCTCTGCCGTTACATGGGTGTTTGTGCCTTCACTAAAAACTGTATTTTTCATGTCAAGCTCAAGCAGAACGATGTCAGAAGTAGAAATATACTGAGTTTAGATGACCTAAGCTCTTGTTTGGTGACTGAAACTACTACTGGTAATTAACGCATCTATACTACAAGCAGGATCACGACCTTAACATCACTATCATGCAAAATTTCTCGCTTTGAACATGAAAAAATGCGATTTTGTTAAACATCACACACATTTGAGTCATGCGATCTCGGAACAGCGGATGAAACGATGGCAGTTGAAGTGTAGAAACGACCAGAAAATGCCCGAGAAGTTAAGCACAAGCCGATTCGCCCAAGGTTTTTGTTCTATAGCTCAACCACGTCACATCCTGCTGAGGAAAAATGTGCCATTCGTTTGGTCCACAGAAGGAGAAAGCTCATTTCATAAGTTAAAAGCTCTTTTCATAAGCTAAAAGCTTTATTAAGCCAGCTATCGATATTTGTGATATACGATGAAAATGCGATAAACGAGGACCATACGTACGCAAGCGTCACGGCATTGCAGGTATACTGATGTAACAAATGGAAGGAGATCTAAGGCCAATGTCTTATTTCAGCCGATCGATAACAGACAAGATTCAATCATTACCTCCTCCACTGGAATTGCAAGGTGGTAACAGATTACAATTCACTTCGACTAACACAAGCCAAAAAAGAGCTGGTACCAGGAATAGCAAAATGGTGGCTGAAAATAACTGAGTATGATTTCGAATTAGAATTTAGACCCGCCAGCAAATTGGAGCATGCAGATGCACTTCTACAGTCGTTGCACAACTCAGGGAGGAAGTGAAGCTACCGATGTTACTAGTAAAGTGCTAGTGATAATGGTGCCGAATGATGAAGACTGGCTAGTAGTATTACAGAAAGAAGATCTACAGATTGCACACACTCGAAAATGTTAGTCCTGAGGCTCTAGTAAGAGTGCCCTGAATGAATAGCCTCATTGAGAGATGATGTAAAAATGTATTTGGTATTAAGATCAGTCTGACTAAAGTAGCTGAGGACAATGACAAAAAGCATTGGGCGAACTTTTATGAGTGAAAACAAGCAAAAGCCCGTCTGTATTCAAGATTACGATAGTATTAGGACTTGCTGCTTCCCGTGGCTGTGTGCGAACGTATTTGCATGAAAAGTGATTAGAAAAGTTAACAATTCCTAGAAAGTATGAAATGTGAGTAAGGGTGAAATGTATGTCTGAGTTAGGTATAGATTTCATTGCTAGCAATTAGGAGGTAGAAAGTGTGCATGCGTTTTATTACACCTTGCGCTTCTTAAAAGTTCCCCGTAAAGGGTATGGTGTGAGGTCCTTATAGCACTTGGGAATGTAAAATCAATTCCCAGTAGGGTATGCCCACGGGTTGACGCGATGTTCAAAATTTAAATTTTGTTGATTCTGCTTTTCACCTTTAATAGATTACATACTTCTTTGTACTTACTAAGAAATTCGCTAGTTATTCTGTTTGATAGGCCTACTTTAGTTATAAGTTTTTTTTTCAAATTGTAAAGAAACGCCCTGAATCTAAGAATTATGGAGTGTACGAGATTTGATTACTGCTTATTAGTCTTATGCTCACTATATTCGCTGGGGACAGGGTGATCAGCATTCTAGCTGTTCATAAGCTTCTGATCTTCGAGCTCCAAAAAACTAAAAATGGTACAAAGAGTAAGCAGTAATCTCATAGCATAATATGTATCTAAAGATGGCCACACTACGTCGAATTCTGTTATGAATTTTGCCTCCCTTAATTTTTAATTTTATTTTTATTATTTTTTGTTATAGCGGCAATAGAAATACACACCCTATGAAAATTTCAACTGTCTACCTCTTACGGTTCATGAGACACAACCTGGTGACGGACTGACAGCGAAATCTCCGTATAGTGTTCCTAATAAGAGTTTAGATTTATACAAAATAAAGGGATAATACTAAGAGTGAAAAACGCCGAAAAAATCAAGTTTTTTGTATGGGGGCCCCCTTAAATTTTTATTATCTGTTGTTATATCGCCAATAGAAAAAACACAGTCTGTGAAAATTTCAACTGTCTACCTATTACGGTTCTTCAGATACAACCTGGTGACTGACGGACGGACAGCGAAGTGTTGGTAATAGGGTTCCCGTTGATACCCTTTGGGTACGGAACCCCAAAAAAAGAGTTTCTATTATTAAATTTTAAACACGAGATGATCTTAACATTTTTTTATTTCTAATTTCTAATATGTATTTGCACTTAAAGATCAAAACATTCGAAAACTATTTAGTTTGTCTAGGTTGAAGAAACAATTTTTTCGTTTCTGAAAACTTTAAGCTAAATAGATTTATGCCTTAAAGTAACACAAAACTGGGAAGGCTTTGAAATACACATAAACATAGTTTATGTTGGTTTGGTACGATGATTGTATGTGCAAACGTAATCCGTGTAAGCGTGAGGCGAAAAATAGGACCATTAATAACAGGTAACTGTGAGCAAACGTTCATCTGCGAGAATGATTAAATTTTCAGCTGAATTTTCGGTGAATCTCTGCAGTACGAAATGGGCAACACATGTATCCCGCTAAGACTACGCCGTTAACCTAGTTCAAGGAGTAATTTATTAAAAGCATCCACTTGGATGCATAGCGCATCATCGTCTTGGGTAATATACCAGCTTTTGACCGTTCTGCTTCCACAGATAGAGCATTTTATTCCTGTTAGCTGCACGGATTTTCAGCTCAAACAGCCGCTGGTGGACGTATATACCTATATGTATGTACGTAGTATCAAAACTTTATCTCGATGAGCACTTGTGGAATTTCTTTCCTAAAGTTACAGACCTAAGTAGTTCCGTCTTTAAATTTTTCGATTTCAAGTGGCAAAGAAGCAAAAGCAATTTTCTACACGGTCTGACATGTGGGGTGGCATCCTTTTAAGAAAATTCCTTTGTTGAAGCGGACCACATTTTAAAGATAACTGTGGAAACTTCTTACTTTTGTGAGATCCCGAAGTTTAAGCAAAACCATTTCGTCGTCAGTGTGGTTTTTCCTATTTTGAATTGAAATATATTTAATATATTAACGGGACATGACATATGAAGGATTTAGAGCAGCTCTGTTTGAAATTGCTCATTCTCCCATATTTAAATTGAAAACGACAGCTAAACACACATATAAGAAGTATTATTACGTACTTCAATTACAATCAATTGCAGTATTGTATATTTGTATTTACCTAAAGGGTGTCCCAGATATTAGAGGTACACCTTACACAGGATGATAACTGAAGTCAAGATAAACAAAATGTTTAGAATAGGTCAAGAACAAGGGTTAGGGGAGGGGTGGGGTTGGGTCGAATGCGTCATTTGTTAGATGGGAGTGATCATAGATTATTCCTTTAAAGTTTATAAATAAACCTATAACCCATGCGCGATACATTCTATAAAGATTATTTAAAATTTGTTACATAAATGATATTTGGAGCTTTCCAACGCTCTGCTCGCCGCTATCCGTTTCAACATTTTAGCCCAACTAATTCAACATATTTCTTTACACATTGTGTTCACATAGATTTTTCATCCTAACTTCATGAATAGGTACCCACATATATTTAAATGAAAATTTAATAATTATTATGTAATACCTGATAAATAATGATTTATTTAACCTAAAAATTGTTCAGATTTAATATATCGCACCTTGTCAAGAAAAGTGACAGATGTAACTTGCACGATTCTCACGAAATGGCATTATCTCACTTCTTTTTCCTTAAAAAACAAAAAAACGTGCATTGCTGTCAGGAATAAAAAAAAGAAAATCGACGAAAGTGACATAAGTGTAAATTAGGAGATAATAAATGAATCAGGGTTGAGTAAAGGCACTTTCACATCAAAAACAAGAATAGAAAAATATAAACCGAAAAACCCCATTTATTCCACTTTAAAACAAGATTTTTTTTCCAATGATTAATAAAATCAAGAGAAATAGGATAAACTAAGAATTTTACTCAGAAAATAGTTATATTTATTTCAGATTTTTAAGAAAACACAACTTTTATATTTTATCGGCGGAAAAATTCGTCCGATAAATCATAAAAGTTGTGTTTTCTTAAAAATTCTAAGATAAATATACTATTTTATTAGTAAAATTATTAGTTTGTTGATCCTATTTACCATGATTTTGTTAATCGTTGGAGCAAAAATCTTGTTTTAAAGATGAATAAATTGAGTTTTTCGGTTTACATTTTTTCGATTCTTGTGTTTGATGTGAAAGTGCCTTTAGGGTCTGTAAACAAAAATAAAAACCAAACATAGATGTCTTTTTACCATTAAAATTTATTCCTTTAAATATATGTATATAGTAATGTCAACTTAAGGCTGATCGTCTCCAAGAGAAACAAAGGGTTCTTGTGAGTAAGACATACTCAGTGAGGTACAATTAACATCTACAAAATTCTATACAAACTAAAGTAACTGGTAGCGGGACGCACAAACGCTAAAGAATCTTCCGCTTAAGGGGCGGGCCGGAATCTCAACTCAACGCGGGACCTACCCATGTAAAACACTCCGTGCGATGACAAATGTGGTTTCTCGGAACCTACCTCACCGAGTAAATGCCCACTTAATAATATTATTAATCACAATCTAATCCAATAGTAATCTACGTAATCACTCATATATTTTTAATATCCAAACACCCTCTTTTACTTTACTTGTCATGAAATCTAATTATTTTTCTCAGATATGTGTTCAACTACGCGCACTATCCACTTGCAAATACTGATTGCGATGAAATCAAAATTTGAATAAAGTCTACCAAATTCGGAGTTTATCTTCACTGAGCGCATAGCCTCCATCGGCTCGAATTTTTTCGGGGCAGAAATCTAACTAGGGGAATACACACGTCAGTGGACCTGACACCAACTCGAGCAAACTCCTACTGAGTAGGTAGTCAGTAGAATGTCAAAAGTAATATTGAAATGGCGGAAACTGAAAACAAAAGGTAAAATGTTTGTGGAAATTTGTGTTTATATTTCTAATCCTCTCTCTTTTAAGTGGGAAGTGACTGAAAAAGTAGTACAGAAGAGGACTGTCTGCACCGTTTGACAAGGTTTTTAAAATGAGCTGACTAGTGTGTTGATCGAACGCAACGCTTTTCTAGTAAGTAAAATTGGCAGACGAATTCATTACAGATGGTCTCAGATCTACTGCCGCTTGTAATGTCTTTCATAAGTAGAGTGAAAACTTTCTGTAAGGAAAAATTCTCTATAAAGTAGAATCTAAGTGACTAACTTTCTATACCGCAAAAATACGCAGAACAATGTTTGTTATTGCTTGTTAGATGCTAACATACATAGGTACCAACATTTTCGGGAGTAAGTGCCTAAACTTCTTTGTATATCCGTTTTGTGAACGCATGCATTTCTTTAGTTTATTGTGATTTTTACCTTTATGACTGACTGACTGGGTTCGTAAAATCAGATTTTTGAATTCGCTTATCATTTTCAATCAATGAACACAATTTACATTTTATTTCCCTTTAAAATTTATTTTATCCGTACCTACATTCATATTTTGTTTACTCATTCTTATAACGAAAACTCTCTATAAGGATAGAAATTGCTCGGTCACTTGAGTTTAGTTATAGAGAATTTTCACTTCATTTGTTTATTTTCTTGTTTCGGTGATTCGTACCTAATTGTCTTAAAATTTTCCTTCCTTCGACTTTTAATTTTAGCCCGCCACGGAGTGGGAGTAACAAAAATGGCATGTTTGAGAGTACTATCGATTGGTGTACATCTTTTTTCAACATATAGATTTATTATTTTCATGACTAAAAATGTCTAAGCTGTGGGAATTCAATTGCCTGATTTGATTTCAAGGCTAACATAATTTTCCTCCATACATTATATTTACAAATTTGAAAAGCAACTCATAGGTCAATCAAATACATGATCCCTAACTCAACTCTTCCTAAAATGAAAAACAGGGGAACAGTAAGAAAACTTGCATTTAGGAATTAATTGGCACAAAACCATGATCGTATAATCATGTGCATATATTATCATAGATGGCACAAGAACTAGATGTCGCATGCATATTAGAGCAGAAAATACAGATTGTGAAATGGGTAGTGCATTCTGAAAGCTTGCCGTTACTTTAACCTCTTTCATTTAACTAGATTGTATTGGGTACTTAACTTCTTTGAATCCCTCAGATATCTCAATGTCGGTGTAACTGAGCAATGATGAGTATACCATTCTTTTCTCGCAGTAATTATAGGTGAGATCTAACTTCTGATTCCTCCCGAAGATCTTTTCCTTTTAAACTTCATCGGTGCCTTCCTGCTTTTGAAATCAATCTTGAGAATTCGGTCAATATCTGGAAATAAGAAAGTTGTCGACGGTGAAAGATTCACTTTTCTCAAGTGGTCATCATTTTTTTCCCACCAGGGATATATTGATGTCATGATGCGACTGCTACTTCTGCTTCCGTTACGTCGAGGATAATTTACACTGTTTGTATAAATTTCTCAACTTTATCTATTTCTCGGTCTTTCCATTTTTCTATAGTTTTAAGCCATAAATATTTACTACATATGTATTTCTTATATTTACACTTTCAAACATGTATTCTTCTAACCTAATCTTGCTTATAACTTTGCCAATTATTCAAACCTTTTTCCTTCAACTTTTTGTGTCAAATAATAATTCTCCTCTTTTTTTTAACTTCTCCTTCTTTTTAATCTCTTATTTCTTTCTTTTCACCTTCTTTTCTTTTAAATCTCTTATGTCTTTCTTTTCACCTTTTTTTCTTTTAAATCTTTTATTTCTTTTAACGCTCCAATCTTTCCTCAACATCCTCTTCAACTTTTTGTTTTACAACACCTCTTTGTTTATAAATCTTGATTCTTAACATTCTATTTTTTTTTACTCTTATTACTCTTTTGTTTTTTATTCTTTCTATCCTACTTCAGGTTTGATTTTAATATTGATACCTTTAATATTCTTTTAACTTTATTAGTTCTGTTTTTTGTGTGTTAAATCTGCTCATTCTCCGTTTTTTTTTCAACCTCTAATTTCAATTCCTAAAGACATTTGCCTATATTTACATCTCTAAATTTTCCTCACGTTTGAACCACTGGTTTACCTTTATACATCCTTCCATATCTTGCTGTCCATATCCAGCTTCGCTCATCGAATTTCTTCTGAAATTAGAGGGAATTTGTTGGACATATATTTGTTTAAACCCTCCGATTCCTGGGTCATAACCATTACTTACTTTGTAAGGGGTTATTGAATTTGCAGTAGAAGTCGCATTTTCAACTTGAATGAAGTTCCGTTCCCCTATTTTACTTCTGCCTTGACGTACTTGCGTCCTATCTGGCTTACTATTATATCCCTGGAATTTAAACTTGCCTTTTTGCAGAATCCCCTGGGCTTTTCGTATTTGCCAATAAAAATTGTTCTTGTAGCGCGATGCACATCGTTCAGGATACTTACAAGGTCCGTATTGCCCATCCGAGAAGCTCATGCTTTTTCAGGATAGGCTCTTGCATTAGCAACTCTTACAAATGCACATATATCCTCCTGGCTATTTCCGCTGGGGCCATAATATATCGGTTTTCTCCTACCCTCACTAAATTTGCTGCCTCTTACCTTGTGAGGTCTTACACTCTCATGAGCTGCGGTCAAGATTTTCAAGGTTTTTTCGCATGACGGTGCCCGAAATGGCTCCTCCACTGTTGGTACACTTTCCTCGCTATGTCGTGAAGCTGTCTCTACACTGCCTATTTTAGCTATCCATTCGTTTTCTCAGCCATTAACACCTTGTGTGATGATTCCTGCTACGCTCATTTGAAGCTCTTCTACTCTGGCTTGTAAAGGATTTCCTTGACTGTAACAGTGAAAAGTATTATTTACAGCTTGTCTATTAGCTGCGACGTTTCCACCACCGGCACCCTATTTCTTTGCTTCGGCGCCTTGTATCCACAATTTCTTATTCACGCAGTCAGTGAAAGCTCTGTCACTGAGGAAATCCATTCCAAGGATACTATCAGCTGGAATCGAGTCGGTATCACCAATGACGTTGAATTGATAAGCCTGCTGAGTGTTATATATCAGCAACTTCGCCTCACAAGTGCATATGGATCCAAAAAGAGATCCAATTCTTATTTTCTCGTGTGTCCGTATAGCCGTGCTCCTTTTTATTCTAGTGACTTTAATTAAACTACACGTGGATCCAGTGTCAATTAAAAATCTAAACTTACCTTCTAAAACTATATCCGATGGCACAGTAATGATAAGTTTGCTCTTAGAATTTAATTTTTCCTTTTCCTTCTCTGCTAAATACTTCCTTACGCAGATGTCAGTGTAATGGTCACGTATTCGGCAGAATTGGGAATAAACCCCCTCCCGTCCTGAACGGAATTCATCTTAGATGCCAGTTGCATAGTTGGACACTCTGGCGTGATGAATTTGGCAATTGGATGCCTCGTGTCGTGGGAGGTGTTCTCCTTGTCGAAGATGCTTGGTATCTTCCTAATGACACTGGCCTTGGTCTGTGTAAGAACGGTCTCGAATTCTGTCTGGGCCCGCCTCTGGTAAAATCCCCCGTTGGCCATCTCTTTGGTGCACTTACTGTGTTTGGCTCTCGGTCTTCTTGCCATGTTCCCATTCTTTCACTTGATGTCTTTTGGAATCCCTTTCAAAATAACCGGTTTCCTCTCTCACTTCTGCCAGTGACTGAAACTTACGCCCTGTAAGGTACACTTGCGAGGGTCTACTAATCACACCCGCTTTCAAGGTAGCTACAACATCTGCCTCCAACTCGGCTAGTAGTCCCTTCTCCCCTCCCAGATATTTGGCCGAAACATCCTCCTTAATCTGATCGCGCAGTTCTTTCATTCGATCCGCAAACTCCCTGATGTCCTCTCCAGATTTCTGTCTCCATGCCAGCATTTCAGTGCGCAATTCACAGAAAGATTTTCTCGATAATATGGAGTTTTTATCGCGTGCTGCAAGAACTTGAAGTCCTTCGGCTCCTGAGCCCTTATCAGGTAATAAGCGTCTTCTGCCAGGCGATATTTTATGCATGTGATAAAAACGCAGAAGGAACGCGTTATTCGATGGTACAAGTCCTTACTGCAGCTAAGAAATCTGTAAACTTCTTTTACAAGTTTTGGCGATCTTTCCCCCGAGACCATTGGTACATATTTATCTACCATGTCCATGATCTTTCCATATGTATGTGCCATCTTGTTCACTGTTATGATTTTCTATTTTGTCTTATTTTTAACTCGTTCTGGTTCTTTCACTTTTTCACTAATACCATTTATACTTCATACCTGCGAACGAACCGAAAAATTAGTACAACGCACAGATCTTTCGCAAAACTCATATCTTTATTATAGGTACTAATCGACTACCAATACTACCATACCATTAACACACTCAATTCAGTTATTGTGCGTATATACAAACAAACCTGCTCAACATTTTTTTTTATTTTTTATTATTCAGATGCACCCAATGAAAATATAACAAACCATACTTTACTTAAAACTTCCTACCTACTTAACCACGTAAAACCAGAATACATTTGTCCAAATGCGTCTAAAAAAGTATCATTTCGTAAATATAACAGGACGTTATTACGACTTTCAAAAACCCGATAAATTAAATAAACGCGCGTACGTCCAACACCTAAATCGAAAAGTGACGTTGAAACTGGTGGAATTCGTATTACCAACTTTCACTTATCTCAAACACATCTATAAAAATCGTGCACTTTACAATATTGCCTCTTATATATCACTCCGAAGCTTATCACATCATAAAATTAACTCTGTATGTATGTATGTATGTATGCTTGGAGTCGCTAATATAGCTCGACGCCTAGTGTTTGTTGGAGTAGCTAAAATTAACTTTGCTCCCAGTGTGTGTGTGTGGAGTAGCAAAATTAGCTTTGCTCCCAGTGTATGATTGTGATGTAGCTAAATTAGCTTTTCGCCAAGTGTGTGTATTTGGAGTAGCTAAATTACCTTTGCTCCGACTGTGTGTACTTGAGGTAGCTAAATTAGCTTTGCGCCCAGTGTATGTTTGTGATGATGAAGATCAACTCCTCAAATGATGTAAGTGTAATTTCTAATTTTCCAATTTCACAAAAAAAAATCACAAAACACAAAAATTTAAATCACTTAATCAAAATACTTCTTAAATTCCTGAAACGTAAAAGTATTAAAAAAAATCAATATATAAAATAAACAAATTTCCACCTTCTTACTAAAAATTCTTGAAAGAAAGTTAGCAACAAAAAAAAAAAAACACACCAGCAAGAAATTCTCAAATTTCTTACCTAGTTTCACCGGCTGCGCCAATTGTCGTGTCCCAAAGCAATCACACAACGAAAAACTTCTTCAATAAATCATAACACACGAATTACTTTAACCAGAAAGCTTTATTTTGTACAACACTGACCTATCTTAATACTTTACAAGTAACCCGAAATAAAACATGATACTGTGAAGACTGATAATAAAACGGCACTCGTCAGACCAGTCATTGGTCTCTTATGCCCCAATATTCGCAATTAAACTTTTACTCACAACGCGGATGTAAACAAATGACAACAACCTTGTCGTTTGTTCTACCGGTTGCAGCACCTAAGTCGCTAAGTAGTAAACAATCACTTTATATAATAATTACAATGCGAGGTAAATTATTATCGTAATCGTCGATTGCTCCACATCATATCATATCATATTTCCAGTAAGTTAAACTGGACAGATCACATCTTCTCTGTTGCCAAAGAAGCATCGAAATGTCTTGGATTTCTGAAAAGGTGTAAGAAATATTTCAGCCCGTCAAATCTAGCGCTCCTCTACAAGTCCTACATTAGACCTAGAATGGAATACAACTCCCATATATGGGCCGGGGCTGGTCGCACAGCCTTAGCTTCATTGGATATTGTCCAAAAGAGAGCCTTCAAGCTCATTGGCGATTTGGCAATAACTTGTCATATCGACTCACTCGAGCACCGCCGCAATGTTGGATGCCTTTCGCTCCTTTATCGCTATATGCATGGTCAATGTTCTGATGAAATATCTAGTCTAATCCCTTGTAGAATGATTCCTGCACGCAATACTCGCGCTGCAAACCGCGCACATCCTTTAACCCTTCAAATTACTTTCGGCCGTACAGTAAAATTCCGAGATGCTTTTTTATCCCGAACAGTGCGAATGTGGAACAGCTTACCATCTTCTGTTTTTCCTCCGGCATACAATCTGCGGAAGTTTAAGGGCGACACACATCGGCACCTCCGCCACTCTCCTCACATCCCCTAATCCTTTCCCTATCTCCTTCCTGCCATGCTGTGCTTTGCATCATAGGGTATCCCCTGAGCTTGGCTTAATAATATAAAAAAAAAAAAAAAAAAAAAAAATCAGCAAAACAACCGACAGTTGCAGAACAATACCATGCGAGGTTATTGTTTAGCGATTGTTGATTATTTCGGTAGTATGCACCCTGGGCTGCTGGAAGAATCTTCCTTATATTGGGCCATAACACTACTTAACCGCGTGGAACCGGAAAACATTTAGCCGAGCAAGTGCGCCTAAACAAAGATTTTTTCCGTGAGAATAACACGACGTTATTACGTGACGTTAAAAACTGGTGAAATTCATATCAGAGACTCTCACGTAGCTAAAAGACATATCTCTATCACAAATTATTTACAAATATTTCATCTTATAAATTACTCCGAAATTTATCACATCTTAATTTTAACGCATTTTATCTGAAAGAATGGTGTTTGTACGGGATGCGGGAGTAGCTTGTAAAAGGACAACTCCTCGACCTCATTAATGTATGCTGGAGTAGGTAATATAGCTTTGCTCCTAATGTGTGTGACACTGTGTAATTATTATTACTAATTCCTAAAATAAATCCCAAAACAAACAAAAGAACAACACAAAAAATCACTATTACATAATTTTAAAATAAAGCGACCGAAAACGAAAATCACAATACACTTAACCTTTTCCGGCTGCGCCAAATGTCGTGTCCTAAAAGCAATCAATGGATACAACTCAAGAAACCATAAAAAAAAAGGACGACTTAATTAATCACGGTAAACCTTCTTCAAATAAAAACAATGTTCAAATTACTTTAAAACATAATTCTTTATTAAACATTCTTCAAATAAAAACAATGTTCAAATTACTTTAAAACATAATTCTTTATTACGTGAAAACAAACTGAGCTATCTTAATAATACGTCAAGTACTCCGAACCGAAACTTGACACTGCGATGACTGATAACTAATGGGCACTCGCCAGACCAGTCATTGGACTTTTATGCCCCCATATTCGGAAGTAAGCTTTCTTTGCTCACAACGCGGATGTAAACAAACGACAACAACCTTGTCGTTTGTTCTACCGGTTGCAGCACCTGAGTCACTTAGTAGTAAGCAATCGTTTTACATAACAATTACCATGCGAGGTTAATGCCCAATCTACAATGCATGGTTAAACCACGTCGTCAAAACGATATCGTTTGCTGAAGAATGCATATAAATACACGAAATTACAAATTATACAGCTGTTGACGTGTCAGTTATCATAAATGTAATTGCTTCCCCGATTTCACTGCAGAATTACATCAAAGAAAAATAATTGGTCTCAATAATTTATACTATAATATAGTAATCTTAGTAAACTAAGAAATTGCTTGGGACAAGTCGAATAATATGAAATATTGCTTTCAAGACTGAAAGTGCAAGTTCCACTTTACAGCTGTTTTGCTCTAAATTCCCCTACATGGTTCTAAATTATGCTGAATACACCTGAGGTATTACTATATCGTTTTTGCTGATTAACTAATGCACATAAGCTCGTGCTCATGTCATCAAATGAATGAGAGAGTAAGGACATTTTTGCAAGCATTAATTTTCAAATGCAAGAGTGGGAAGCAAACCAAGCAACCATGCTTGTAGATTGGGCATAATTGTTATTGTAATCGTCGACTACTCCACTAAGCGCTCATCGCAGCCAGTTGTTGAGCTATTGAGCAAAATAACCGACAGTTGCAGAACAATACCATGCGAGGTTAGTGTTAAGCAATTGCTAATTATTTCACTAAAATAAGCCCTTGGCTGCTGGAAGAATCTTCCTTACATTGGGCCATAACAGCAGTATCATCAGTTTAAAATTAAGGACTCTTACCATATATAAAACATTCACTTGTGCCACTTAAATCTATTTTCATGTAGAACTCTAACAATTCATTACCATTTACTTCATCATTTTCTGCTTCAGATTTATTATCGATTTAAAACATTGATCCGCCTTGTAAAGCCTTTTTTATTTATAGTAAGATTAATTCTTTGTATTGAAATAAGAATTAACATAATTAGAACAAGCCTTACGACCACAGGTTTATGTAAACATCCTTCCCATTATGGAATACATTTTTCTGTATTAGGAAGGAAGTACTGATAAAGTAAGGTTTTTTCCTTGATGTTGCAAATCTATCGTAAAAATATCTACTGATAGGGCGCCCATCACGCTCAACTTCTTCACTTGGTACAGTGACGGAGCCATACTCACCAGCTGATTTTGTTTGATAAGCTTTTATTTCAATAATATTTTTTAGTTTTATCGAAATTTGTTTGTACCATATATTTTTCGCAGGATTTAAAACTAAAATTTTTTTTGGACAATGCATGTGCCAAATAACCGAAAAAAAATAAATCAAGGCATTACCTGACAATGTTTCTTCTTCAAATAATTTGTCTTTTTCTAGATGTTGATCAATTAAAAATCTTTCCATAAAATTATCGTCATTTGCATTAATTATTTTAATATTACTTTCATGTTCTTCGTTATTACACGCCAACTTATCTAGTCCTTCCACACTTTGAAATGAGGCGCCAAAATCTAATAAATTAGACAAACAGGATCGCAATAAAACTCGGAATACTTTGTACACCGAAAGATTTCTTTCATATGACCTTTTAAACGATCTCAACATAGAAATCATATTTTCAAGGGGATCTTTATTTAAGTGTGAATTTATGAAGTACGATTGCTTGTCTCGCAAATCTTCAAAAAGCATAACAAAGACATTTATTGTTTGAGTAAGGCCATCAAAACAATAAGGCACCTTCATAAGCCCGAAATACTTCCAACTACTTATCCATTCTCAACTTTATTTGGATTTTTGAATGCCGCGTGTAGCTGTTTAAGGTGTCAAATAGGTTGCTCATCTTCAAAACATATTTTGCGGTGTGAAGAGCAACTTCATTGTTTTTTTCATCTTCAAACATCGTAATTGAACTGCAGTATATACAAACTGATGAAACCGTGTGACTAAATACTTAAGTTGTGAGCTTAACATTCATTTGATCAAAATTATTTGACTATAGATGTGAGTCAGTCCATTTAAACATTGCACGATTTTCACCATTGTCGAATTCATAATTATTATTTTACAAGAGACTATTTCCTCACTTCCATCTAGAACATCATTAGATAATAAGCAGTCACGTACATATTTAATTCAGTGACAAATATCGTAAAGGAATAAACCCTTGTTTTTAATATATAAAAGAGGCTTTTCTATGGTACACCATTTTTGTACAAGATCAGTTGTTAAACCCTTTTTCAAATGTCATTACAACGACTTCAAATCCAATACGCAAAAGCTTTTCTAAAATATCACTTATTATAAATTTCAGGTCATTTTCTCTGACAGAACCAGCGAAGAAACCAATACCTTGCTTCCGATTCTGGTTGAGTCCTCGAATCATTATCAACAGAACACTTGTCGCAAAATCTTTTTTTTTTTCAATAATTGCATCATCCTTAACATTGTAAAAATATGTATTTTTTGTCTAAATTACTCATTCATTTGATTAGAAAGGCCGGTACCAAATATTAGCAACGAATGCCACCGTAAAATGCATCTAACAGAAGGCAGAATGAAACCCAAATTTAGCATTTCTTTGTATAAGGCAGGGAAAATTTAGGGAAAATTCCTTTTCGTCTTCAGACCAATGACTATTCGCGTTGTGAAAAATGTGTCTCAACTTGCTCTTTGACTGCTCTTGTTTTATAAAGCTTTTCCTTTTTATATGAATTTGGATATGATAGCGCAGCGTACTTCATCATATGGCTTGGGTATGACATCATATGTGAGAAGTTTGTTCTTAGACTGAGTTTTATTATGGCTTTACAGAAAAATGATTTTGCTACAAAAATTTCTGAAGATATGGTTATCAGCAAACGTTAAAGAAACAAGAAAAAAGAAGCGACTCGAACTTCTTGAATCACAAAATTATGAGTGATCCCAATATTGGCACGAAACAAAAGCTTCGTACAATATTTTTTGAATCGATTGATGATCTTTTATTCTAAATGACAAGGAGGTATGAAGTGTTGGAACAAATGTCAGAAGATTTTGGACTCCTTTCTGGTGATCTTCAATCAATTCACAACTATAGCCTCCGAGAATCCGATCTAAATGTTGAAATCGCGTTCAGAGTTTTTGTGACAAGGTGAATGAGGATAGCTTCATGGGAACAAAGTTTCAGAAAATTTGAGTTAATATAAAATTACCTGTGATCTACTATGTGATGAAGATTGTCAAATGTGGCTGTACTGCCCGTAGTTAGAGCGTACATGCAATAAATGAAGAATGTGGTGAAAATTATGCCACTGGTCTAAAGCTTGTGGTTTTATTCGTTTATTCCCTGCACTAAAATGTTTAAAGTTCAATAAATGCTATTTGAGAACTACAAGATATATATATATACATATATTTTATAATATAAAAAGGTGAAATCATTATTTAATGAATGATTAGAAAATAAATTTGGTTTATAAAAATGTTGCAATTGACTTCCACTCACCTGATCGATATATGGCAGCTGATTTATTTGACTTTTTATTTGATTAAGGTTTGGGATTAAGATACTCTTTATTGCCGTCGATACCCGCAATAAAGTGGCTTTGTTAGTAATTGTCTGATTACAGTCGAGACCCGCAATAAAACTCTCTATTACAGTCGAGACCCGTAATAAAGTGTTTTGTGATAGTAATTGTCTTACTACATTCGATACCCACAGTAATACTCTGTATGACAGTCGAGACCCGACTTAAAGTGGTTTTATTAGTAATTGTCTTATTACAGTCGATACCCGCAATAAGACTCTTTATTACAGTCGAAACCAGCAATAAAGTGATTTGTTAATAGATTTCTTATTAAAGTCGAGACCCGCAATGAAGTGATTTGTTAGTAATATATTATCTCAGTGGAAACCCGTGATAATATTCTTTAAGTCAGTCGAGACCCGGCTTAAAGTGAATGTTAGTACGTATCTTAACTTCAGTCGAGACCCGAAGCAAGATTCTTTATTTCCGTCGAGACCAGAAATAAGGTGTATTGTTAGTAATACTTTTTATTGCAGTCGCTTCCCACAATAAAAAACCTTTAGTTTAATCGCTGTCTAAAACAAACTCCTTAAGTCGATACCCGCAATAAGAATATTTGATTAGTCGTCAATTAAGCAAAGTATTTAATTTAGTAATAAAAAAAATATGACACTAGGAAAAATTACTAGGAAATAATACGGAGGATTTAATCGCCAAGTTTATCACTGCACTGCCAAATCACAAAAGAGATCGAATCAAGTCAAACTGCTGTTTATATAGCCAGAGTTTGCGCACGGCACCAAAAAACTGTAGTCAAAGGCGCATGGCAACAATATTGGCATAGCAACAATAACCTGGCATAGCAACTGCAACTCATCATTTGTTCATGAAGTGTTACCATTTTAGTTATTGTTGTTAACAAGCTGTTCTCAACTTATTATCTAAAAATATTTTGAGCAATTACCTTTTCAATCTAATATGGTGAAAATACAAAAAGCTTTCGCCTTTTGTTGAATATAATTCGTATACTTACAACAAAAATTTGTACATACTTAAAGCAGTACATTGAGCTGACGTACATACATCTGGCACGCAGCACGAATGAATAGCTGCATTTGTTCCCAGACGTGCCATCACATTAATTTCCTGCGCAGCGGCTCCTTTTATGATAGCTGAGGATAGTTAGATACATAGTTGTCTGCTGCTTGTGCTGCAGGTCGAAACTTTGAATTTTTGGATTTGTTTCATCTTCCTAGTCTTCCTTCTGTAAACTCTTATGCATTGTAGTAGCGTATACGCCTTAAGAAATCCTTCCGTGGACACGGTAATGCTGTTTCGTTCCAATAGATATCGCGTTTCCATTTCATTTTCTAATGCCTTTTATTTGCTGCAGTGTCACCTGTGTGTACATACTTATTGACATCTCGCTGACATCAGGAAATATTTATTTCTGATTTGCTTCGTGCAATTTGATGAATTATTTAGGTAATATCCTTTTATAATTCTTTAATAAGATTTGATTCTTGGTGGTATGTTCTATTTCCCTTTTTAGGATCTTCTTCATGACGAGGCGGACAGAATGAATTTGCCATACATGCTACAAAAAAAAAACATTTGCACAACGAAGGAATTAAAATCAATGCACCTGTAATAAATTCATTTCGGCTGGCGAGACAATGAGTTGCTTAGGAGAATAGGTAAGTGGTTACATTATATTTTGTTTTGTATGATTTAACTATTGTTTCTTTTCAGACATGGTTTCCAGTTTGAAACAGTGGCTGTAAACGGAAAAAGGAATAACAGGAATGCTTGTCATTTTGAAAATATTATAAATTAATTCGTGGTGAAAGAAGCTAGAAAAGTCTATCTATAAAATCCTGCAAATATTTCAATATTTCAAATTGATTCACCTCAATATTTTTAAGTGTATTTTATTAGCAAAAAATTAATATTAACTAATAGATTTATGTGTAATAAATATTTTTTACTATTCTTCGCATGATCAAGTGTTGCTCAACTTTGTTCAGTCAGTTGATAGACGACGTCAGAATAGTTAAAGTTAAATAAGGTTATGTTGAGAATTTTATGGATCAGGGCGCATATTTATACGTTTGCCTCAAGCGCCAAAATGAGTTGTTATAGGTCTGCGTGAAGGAACTGAGGAAAGAAGTGAAATCTGAACCCCTTTCTCCTACTCCCTGTTTTTGGAATCTTTTTGTAACCGCTTAGAAATTCAATCGCTGTTTCATTTACTTGTATGGCCCAATACAGTAACAAAAACAATGCCACTGCTTCACCAAATGTGGCAAAACTCAGACTGCTTCTAATATTTGGATACTTTCTTACACTTACACTGGAAACTTGTCATAATTAAAAGCTGACTGTAATTTACCATGGCCATGTATATACTCTACGTCTAAATTGATTTACATGAAATAAAATTTTTTTAAACTGGAAAATAAAAACAAAATTTAAAAATTGGTTTTATATTTGTTCTTCAATTTCGAATTTGTTTTAAAAGTACACATATCTAGGTATAGCAAACCTTTGAAAGTCTTGTTGAACCGTTCTGAGAAAAAACGCATTTTCCGTGCGTTTTTCGAAATAAAATAATATGATGAAATACATAATGTAAAATACTTTACAAAAAAGTGAATGTTTTGAACACACGAGAACGCCAAATTTGCCGTATATAATGCTATGTTGGTAACACCCATTCCCGGCTTCATTATAGTTTAAAATCTAGATAAATATCTTGGATGGGTTGGTTGATAACATGCAAATTAGGACACATACGACACCTTCTGAGAAGAGCCCACATTACTGATTAGTCCGAACTAGTATATCTATATACTCATATCAACGGTCTGGCTTAAATTCTGTAATTCCTGCAGTTGCAGAGTGCTAGAGTAGCTGCTCTATTTATATGTATGTCCTACCTTAACTTATCAGCGATACTTATCTCGAACTTATCTCACCAACGAGGGCAGATTAATTTTATTTCGCATATCCTTGCTTTAGTTAAAAATATAACTGAAATTTTCGATTATGTGGGCGCTAGAATTTTCCTTTAATAATAATCATACCATCAGCAGTATAAACTTCTTCTGACATTATGTATTTATTTATCTATTATGTTGGAGACATGTTATCAGACGCACTTACAATGTCCAAAATGGATTATTGGTTGCGCTCCTTATTGCCGATTGGTTTTTTATCATTTGTTAAGTTTGCTAAGGCTAGCTCTATTTATTTGCTTCTCGATAAGGGAGCCAGTTTGGGTGGCTGGTAGGATTCCTTAAGCGCCCTTTTTTTCCTTTCCAATTTTTATCTCTTGCTTTTAGAACAAATGAAGTTATACTTATAAGACAGTATGACTTAGGCTGGGTATTAGGGTTGGCATCTATTTTACGTTCATATTTCTACCTAACTTGTTTTCATTCTTAAGGACTGCATTCTCATGCAAAACTTCTTCTAAAGTTGTCAGTAATTACCAGTTTCACAGTCTGCCAAATGTTTAGTTTAAACTCGACGAATGGGTTTGACTGTGTGGTTTAAACCCCGGATTAAACTAGAGTTTAAACTATTCCATCTATCGGTTTAAACACGAGATGAAAGTATTTGATAAGTGTGACAGTAGCATTGATTCTTTTCATCAAGAAAATTATTTTATCATGGATCTAGATTTCGACATTTTTAGCGATGAATAATGTTATGGAACTATGTAGAGTGATTGGCTTGGACGTGAAGTCCAGACTGCCAGCATGAGCTGACAGATCAATCTGAAACAGTAGAGGAGCGGACCTATTCGACCATTGTCAGGAGAGAAGGCTCCAGGATAGTGAGAGGAGAAAAATAAGAAGACCTTACAACATCTATACATTATAAAACATCTTCAGTATAATGTATATATGGTGACATTCTTATAGGTACTACTTATAATACTATACAAAAGTGAAAATAAGATAAAATTGGTTCTCTCTACAAGAAAGATTTTCAGTCCATAAATACCTTACAGAGTAAAATGTGCAAACTTTGAAACGCGACTATTTTCTGAAACTGCCTTTTTAATTATTCTCCTTTCCTTTAATCAAAACTTTATTATAAACCTATTAAGCTCCATACTGCAATTAAACGATTGGAGAAAAGTTTTCGAGGTAAACTCATTGGCATATCTGGGAATACTAAGCTGTCAATCAAGTATGTACAACACAAATGGTTATATTTAAGACTTCAATCATCTAAATTATTCTATATATACATATATGTTCTAATTCAAGTATCCGGCCTCTTTCAGTTATATAGATCACTAAAGTATAAGAATTCTAGCGTAGCATCGTACAACAATTTCCTAATTATTTGAAAACTATCAAATGGTCTGACCCCGAACTACGGAAAACCTTTCTCCAGCCAGAGAAACTCCGTTCAATCTTTTTTTAGATCCTACTCATAAGTTAATGTATTCTAATATGCAGTTCATTGTATATAACTATTAATAAATATATGTAAACGATAAATTTCTTTTCAAGCAAAATAATATCAGTATGAATAAATATATATAAAAAACGATTTTTTTAAAACAAAAATGGTAAAAGCCACTGACTTACAAGTTTCGTTGATTGGAATCCCCCGCAGAGGCGCCTCCGTGGATGTTCCGCTGTGCCACTGTTCAAAGAATAAAAGGTACGAATCCATGTGAAGGATTGAATTATGTTGTCAAACAACAAAATTTACAAAAAAAAAAAAAAAAAGAATCGCCGTGTCTGGTTCTAGCTTAGTGTAATACGACTTGAGCAGTTGATCCTAGCATAAACTATTCTACCTAAATGATAGCAGCACTCGTATTCAATCGGTTCAGTTAGTCATCTGGCGAGGTATCTAAACCAATTCTTCGCCAAAATAAACGCACCCAGCTTCATGAATCCAATTGGTGGATTGAAGTATAAACCCGATCAAAATCATCAAATTGGTGATAGCTCCTAGTAATTTCGGGTGTCAAATCGTTTAGTGAACACCGAAATGTAATTAATTCAGCAGATCACAGCCAAAATACGTCAAATTCTCACAAATGATTATTCCTTCTCCATGCCGGATTCGAAATCACAAATTCTATTCGGGTCTAAAGTAGATTAGCAATTCAATTCCAAAAGACGTCGTAGTGTTGCAATAATTTGCAGTAACCTCAAACTCGCATTAACAGTTTGAATCTTTGCAAGAAAAATTTCGAACTCCAGATGTTTCCGGTTCAATCTTCCAGCTCTCGACAAAATCTCTAAATTGTAAGGAAAAACCGCTAGTTATATTGTAAGGTAGATATATTTTTTGTTAAAATTGTAGTCGCTCATATGGGGATTCTGCTTGAAAATTGATCTCGTGCCCAAGAATAAGCGCCATAGCTCGCAGCAAAATTAACACTTGAACCCAAGGAAATGGCAATAATTCGTGGCCTTTTCAGTACCTTATGTTTAATAATTCTTTTCGTATAGACGCTGTAACTAGTCGATTCCACTAATATTTTGTTGTCTTCCGTTTTTCTAAATAGATTTTTTCTGATTTCTTTTCTTTTTCACCTCCTGTCACACGTCAAAGCACTCTAGCACGTCTAGTCTCCTCTTCTTCTTCTTTTTTCGTCGGTCTTCAGTGCGTGTTTCTTCGCCGTTCATGTGGCCATGGGCCGGCCATGTATACTTTGCTCAGTGTAGCATTTTGCTACATGCAGTACGCTACGACCATAACAATAAGTCTTTTTTAAGTTAAATTTAAAACTCTGGCGACGATCGAGAGCAATTAGAAATCGATCAAGTCATTTTATTGAGTGAGACAACGTTAATTTTATGCCATATTCCGTTTAAGTAAAGAATGGGCGTATGTTGTCTTGAATCTTATAGGTATGTAGCGCCTAATATTCAAGACCAAAGAAGTTGGTAAGTGCTGAAAAATTTAATAAAAATATTATTTATTAAAAATGTTCCAATATTTTAGGATTGCAGCTCTGTCCCTTGAACATATGTTCCTCTTAATGCTTAGTGTATATCCAACTGGTTGCATGTTTATTACGGCAGGAGATTTCTGTGGCTTTTCGAAAGTTATAGCCGGCCGAGTTGTAGCAGTGGTGTCCCATCATATTTCTCTATTGAGTGATCATTTTATTGTATTTACAAATACTGAAGAGGAAATACAAAGGGTTAAAGCAGGAGTTTTTTCACTCTACGCGTTTTTCTGGAGTCATCGCCGCATTGGATTGTACACATGTATATATATATGCCATTATATTGTACTATTATTATTATAATTATTATTCCGGGGGATGCAGACAGGACTCCCGTCTCTCATCCTGCCACCGCGACCTAGGAGATCTTTTGTGACATTACCCCTAAACGCCCTAGGGCGCCCATTCGAACTTAAGGTCTTTAATGAAACCTATAATGTCCTTGGGGGCCATTTTAACAACATCCTCAGGCAGTGGAAATGCCTATCCTAGATGTCTTAGCCTTATGCGGCATACTGCTTCACAATCACACAGGATATGCTCAGCAGTTTCATCGTCTTCCATACAGAATCGACAGGTCTCATCATCGACCTTACCCATCTTCTTGAGATGGTATCTAAGTGGGCAATGCCCAGTATGTAGGCCCGTTATGAGCCTTACTTCCTTTCTGCTGAGTGTGAGGAGTTCTTTTGTCCTCTGTTGCGAATACTTTATAAATTTTTTCGCTTGTCTCAGCCCCGGGGAGTTTTCCCAGTATTCCTTTTTAGTTCTGTCCTCCCAAAGCCTGATCTGAGCCAGGAGGTGACTCTTTGGGTGTCCAAAGACAGGCTCCGCGCCAATAAACGGAGATTTGGCTCCTGCCTTTGCAAGGCGGTCTGCAATCTCGGTCCCCTTAATGCCTTCATGTCCTGGTACCCATATTAGTGTCACCCTATTTGTTTCAGCCAGTTGCTTCAAGACAGTAAGACAGTCCCAAACCAGCTTAGACTCAAACGTAAACGAGTTGAACGCTTTAAGTGCTGCTTGGCTATCTGATATTATGCATATTTTTGCTCCACGCATATTCTTATGGATTATCTCGCGAGCGCAGAGTTCTATTGCGTGTATTTCTGCCTGAAAAATGGTTGGTGCCTTTGCGAGATGGCACCTTGGCCCATATATGCCCACGCCTGCTTTACCTTCCATTTTGGACCCATCCGTGTACCATTTAAGGGATCCTTTTTCAAAGGGTAGGTCCCCAGTGTGCCACTGTTGACGGTCCCCCAAGATCACCGTAAATGGCGTTTCAAAGTTATTGCGTTTTTGCATAACATCTGAAATTGGGTTAGTCATCGGGTCCTCTACGAATTCCTGGAGGACTCTCAGGTGGCCAGCCAAATTGTTTGTGGTTTGGAGATTTGCCCTTTGCAGTCTTATTGCACTATGTATGGCCTGCCCTCTCACATGCAAATGTAAGGGTAGCAGGTCCAACATAGCCTCTAAGGCTGTGGTTGGGCAGGTACGCATGGCACCTGTTACTCCTAGACATGCAAGTCGTTGTGGTTTTTGCAAACTAGCTTGAGCCGTCTTTTGTTCTGTTTTTGGCCACCAAACGAGTGAAGCGTATGTGACCATGGGTGTTATAATAGATGTATATGACCACAGAGTCATTTTTGGTTTTAGACCCCAAGTTTTGCCAAAAAGCCTGCGGCATGTCCATGTTGCCACTGTAGCTTTATCTAGTATTCTTTTTAAGTGAGAGTTCCAGGTTAGTCTATTATCTAAGGTAATACCCAGATATTTGACCTCCTTTGAGAATTCCACTGTTGTTCCGTCAAGCGATGGTGCTTTCAAACAAAGCTTCCTTTTTCTTTAGAATGGAACAACTATTGTCTTGCCCGGGTTGGCTCGAAGTCCCATTGTTTGGCACCAGTCGCAGACTATATTTAGGGCATTCTGCAATAGTTGAGAGATTATCTGATCATATTTGCCCCTAATTGTAATAACCAGGTCATCTGCATATCCCTGATTTTCAAAGCCGGAATTGGTTAGCTTCTGTAGAATATCATCTATAACCAGTGACCATAGTAGAGGGGACGGAACCCCACCTTGGGGACATCCTTTAGCAGCCACTACTGCTATAGAGTCCTCCCCCAGGTTAGCTGTCATTCTCCGGCTTTCAAACATAGCTTTTATCCATTTTATCAAGGAAGGTTCTATTCCTTTATTGGTAGCTGCGTTCTCAATGGCTTCAAAGGAGGTTTTATCAAATGCTCCTTCGATGTCTAGGAATGCACATAGGGCTGTCTCTTTATCCTCTACCGCCTGTTCTAGTCTTAGAACAAGACTATGTAGGGCAGTTTTAGTAGACTTCCCTGCTTGGTAAGCATGTTGGTTTGAATGCAGCGGTGATCGCTTAAGTGCACCGCTCCTAATATAATTGTCTAGCGCTTTCTCCATTGTTTTGAGGAGAAATGACGTTAGACTGATCGGACGGTAGGACTTGGTTAGTGCAGGTGAACGCCCTCCCCCTTTGGGTATAAATGATACCTTAACTTCCCTCCACGTCCTGGGCATATACCCTAGAGCATAGCTTGCCCTAAAGGTCTTAATGAGATTTGGCAGTATCTCCGCTAGCCCTTGTTGAATTAGGGCCGGAAAGATGCCATCAGCTCCAGGCGATTTGAATGGCTTAAAGGAGTTGACGGCCCATTTAACTTTCTTTTGAGTGAAAATTCTGCCAGAGAGACTTTTAATCCTGTTGGAAGGCCTGTATTGAAGCCTTAGCTCTTCAGGGGTTCCGTCGTCATCTTGCATAACTCTTGAATCAGGAAAGTGAGTTTGTAATAACAAACTTACTGTTTCTTCCCGGCTGCTCATGTAGCTGCCATCGACTTTCCGTAGAAGGCCGATACTATTGGAGTGATCCTTAGAGAGAACCTTTTGAAGTCTTTCACTTGTGGGTAGATCATCTATACCCTCGCACAGGTTTCTCCAAGTTCTTCTCTTGGATTTCCTAAGCTCTTTATTATACTCAGTCAAGACGCGCTTGTATTCATCCCAAGCACCAGTTGTTTTTGCCTTGTTGAAGAGCCTTCTGGACTTGGCTCTTAATTTATCTAGTTCCCTGTTCCACCAGGGCACAGCTCGCGTTGTTTCCCTTTGTTTAGCAGGACAACTTTGTTCATAGCAACAGATTATCAGTCTGTTCAACTGGGAGGAGATAGGTCTAGATCCGTACGGGTCTCTATTTGGCCGTTATCGAGTTCCTCCAGACCCATTCTGATGTATTCCCAGTAGGAATTCCACTCAGTGAGTCGTGGAACTCTTGTTTCCTCCCTTTGCATAGGGGAAGCCTTAATATCGAACCTGATATGGTTATGGTCCGAGGCCTCGCTTGAGACATGCCAATTCACAATGCCATCCGCCATATTTGGGCTGATAAGTGCTAAGTCCAGCACCTCTTGGCGAATAGCATTGCAGAATGTTGGTTCATTCCCTATATTGGCTTATTTTTAACTAAGTAGTCAAAAAGGTACTCACCTCGTCTGTTGGTGTCACTGCTTCCCCATACGATGTGGTGGGCATTCGCATCACACCCAATGATGAAGGATTTATTCCTTTTTCTGCAGAACTCCAGCAGTTTTGTATTTTCCTCTGGAGGAGGTGGATCCATCTCACCCGGGAAGTAGGCTGAGCCCATTACCACCTCATGTTTGCCTTTATCTGTTGGCACCTCCACTAGGGCAGCCACTAGGTCCCGAGAGATTAGTTCTGTAATAGGAAGGAAGTTGATATTAGGTTTAAAAAGCATTGCTACCCTTGGGGTGGCATGGTTCCTATCATAGATCAACTTACCTTGTTTAGTTGGAAGCCCTTTTACTTGACTTCCAAGAACCCAAGGTTCTTGCAGGAGTGCTATGTCTATACTTCCCCTAATGAATCTTCTGCTAAGCACATCTGATGCAGCTTTTGCATGATGAAGATTCACTTGGAGTAGCCTAATATCACTCCTGCTTCTGGTCATTAAGGATGACCTTCTTTTCTGGGACTCTTTTTAGTTCCCTTTTTCAAGCTTTTACGGGCTTTCGCCCCCTGGTTTTCGTTTAAGGGTTTTGGCCCTTTTAAATAAAAACTTGGGGTTACTGTGGTTTTGCAGGGCGGTTTTAATTTAACCACTGCCTGCTCCCCAGCAGTACTGGACAGCCTTTTGCACTTTTTAGAGGTTGAGGGTGTCGCAATTACCGGCCTGTTAGGCCCACTGGTAGTTGTGGCTACCTTCTCAACGTGTCTTGGGGTTCCCGTTTGGGTTATCGCCCTTGGTGGCTCCGGTTCAGCCACTTCTCTTTTCTCAGGAGCATCAGCATTACTATCGAGGCTTATGCTCGAGGTTGAGGTGACCGCAGCTGCTGGTCCTAATGGCCGATGTGCAGTCTTGGACGCCCCAGCCTGTGGGTTGGCCTCTGTTGTGTTGCTTTGCAGCTTTAGATCTCCATTCGGTCTAAGCTGCACCTGTCCAAAAAGGAAGTTAATCTTGAAGTTTAACTACTTGAGCTTTTCCGCGCCGAGCAGTGGTCCACTAAGAGAGTGACCTGTGAGACAACCCCTTCAGTCACTTTCCTTAGAACCTTCCACTCAGCTACTTTAAGCTCATGGTTTTGAGCACCTAGGAACTGTAACAATTCGTCAGCAGGCATCTCTGTACTTTCAGGGAAGTAGCCAACCAGGATCTTTGCTCGAGGAATTTCACTTTCCTCTACAGCCCTTAGATTGGCATATTCCCATGGTTTTATCTCACCCGTTATCTGCTTTAGCCACTCCGAGGTAGCCTTGTCAGGGCAGGTGAGAACTAGCCATCCTGGTCTAGCACTGTATCCGAGGAATGCCGGCTTGAGCTGGTCATTCTTCATCTCCAGAATCTTCCCCAGGATCGCCTTACGTACAGATATAATTGCTCTGCCGTCAGCATTTCTTCGGGGAAGTTCGCTGAAAGGATTCCCATTTTTACGCCTACAACCACTTCCTTGTAGGAGAGGGACCTGGGAGCTATTTCCTTTTTGGATTCCCCCTGCTTCCTTTCTGCTTCGTCCACCTGTTCAGTTCTCAACCTCTTGACCTGTGTGGGTTTAGGGGTACAGTCCTCGGAGCGATTCCGTTTGGATCCCTTGACGGTCTCCTTTTTCGGCATTGGCTTCATTGCTAGCTCACGGGCCTCAGCTGAGCAGTGCCCGTGTTTCACCAGCCACTGAAGCCGTTTCTTGGCTGCTCCGCTCAATTTACGGCTTTTCTTTTTTATATCCTTCGTGGGGCCTATTGGATCCTTATCAGATACATTTGAGCCCCCAATGGATCCTTTTGAGTCCTTAGCGGAGCTCTGGATTCCTGCCGGATCATCTGTTTTTACCTCACCAGATGTAGAGGGTTGAGTTACGATCGACTCAGCAGGATTCTTCTCACTCTCACGGTCCGCCTGTGAGATTAGCTCGACCTCCTCATCAGAGAGAGTACAGTCTTTTCGCATAATCTCCGCTAGACTTTCGAGACCTTCGAAGTCCTATTCCATGAGCAGGTCGTCTTCTACGTCTACTATTTGAGGCATCGTAGCTGCCTTTGGTTTTGGTGCATTGGGAGGGGCACCACCGTCTTCTTTAATAACTATTTCCATGTGATTCCCACGAGTATATTGTACTAAGGTAATTAATTATTTCAGGTGGGCAGAATTGTGATTTGTTTTGTTGTCGAAAAGGCTTCCTTTCAATTAATGTGCAGACAATGTGTGATATTGTTGACTCTACAAAATTTACTAACCCCAGGATTTGCGCACACTTTGAAAGCCTTGAATTTTCTGACAGTTTCATTATTGCAGATGGTGACTATTAGTGCAGGAATTATATGATGACACCAGTAGCAGATGTGACTACCACGGAAGAGAATTTGTATAACGAATCTCTTATACATACCAGGAACTGTGTCGAGCAAAGTTATGGGATTTAGAAAAAGAGGTTTTATCTATCGGAATGCGAATAATGCTGGCAAAGATTCAAAGTATAATTGTAGCGGCAGCAGTCGTTGCATGAATCGTGAAAATACTTTACCAAGTGGAGTTAGAAGCAGCTGTTAATTTTGTCAGTACGGTTTTTTGAAATGAACTCAACCCCAGAACGACCAATGAAAACCTGGTACGCACAGCATTAACCAATACCTACTTCAAGAACCTTGCTATTGTTATGCGAAACAAACATTGTTTATTTTCATTATATTTTTAATTAATTTAATAATGCAAATTTAATAGTGCAATTTCAAATTGTTGTTTTGCATCTGCAATTTGCATATTCTTTTCAACAGCTAGCATCTGCGAATGCTGTTCCGCTTATTTTCAACATTTTCCCCTTTGGCTGAGATCTCAGCAGCTTGGAAATTGATTCCTTTAGCATCGATGGGGTATAATTTTTCCGCATTTTGGTGGCTGATGGCTTGTTGTTGGAAACTTTTCTTCCTCATCTTCCAGGTGATCCACAGTGTCCGAATCATATACTGCATCCAAACCCTCAATTTCAACCGATGAAATAATTGAACATCGATATCGGTTATATTAACTGTTTTTCTGGACCCACCTCCTGTAGCATACAGCTCTCTTTTTTCCATATCAAAGTTTCTTTTTGATGTTTTTTTTAATGCTATCGTATTTATTTTTCAATACTATATAATCGCGATAAGTCGCACCGTTTGTGGAATTATATGCGGATTCGATATCGTTCCACACGTTCACTTTGTCTTCCAATTTATACTTGTCCGTTTTCTTGCATTCTAATATATGTCTTTTGTTATGGATAGGGAAAAGCAATAACTGGTCTGTTTAGTTTTTTCGATTGACAGATTGATTGATAGCAAAATTGCTTCACAATGGCGGCGATAACTAATTTAATAAGTACTACCAACGTTACCAAAAGAACGAACGGTGAAACTACGTTTAAACTTGGAGTGTGGCTTAAACTAAACTTCGGTCTAAACTCGAATGTGAATCTGGCCATACGAAAGCCAAGGGTTCCTACAATTTCTATAGAAACACCACAGGACAAAATTCTCTCTTCGCCCGCGAATTTATATAGATTAAAATTTAATGGAGATGATGAATGGAGCAAAACAGACATAACTCCTTTCCCATGTATGCATATCTTGCCATGCTGTTTTGTATAACTAGTCTTAGAACTCCCAGTATTAACTTAAATGAATACAAACTCTAAGTCTTTTAATTTTTTACAACACCAATTTTGATCTACCCTTAATTCTGATAATAATTCGTGAGAAAGTGCGTTTTTCTGAACAGAAATTTCTACTTTCCTCACAAAAAGAATTGAATTTCGTATAGACCTTTCCTGCTACGGCGAATTGAGAAAACTCATCCAGCAAATTTGGGATTCTATCAAATAAACAAAGAACTGTTTATAATACCTACGTTAAATGTTTCATAAGCAACTGTAAATAAAATTATACAACTCCTTACGGGAGAAAGTTCTCAACTCGAACTGCATTTTTCGCAAAACAATATCGATGAATCCACCTGAGCAAGTCAAGAAAACGCATAATATTTGTATAAGATAAGAACCGTTTAAAAGTACATACCTGTTCGTCTTAATGACGGAAAGGTAAGCAGGTTGATTTTTAAATCTATTTATACACACCAACAAAACAGTGATAATTGTTTTAAGTAATTCAAATTTAAAGGACTTTTAAAATTAACTAAAAATATTCCACAATTAAATATGTTGTTAATATATTCCTAGAAATAAGTGAATTTTAATATCTGGCCTTTTATCCCCCGTCGGAAGGAGATTATCCAAAAATATTACTTACAGTAGCTTGAAGTGCCAAAAAGCTTTCAATTAAAGGATTTCTGCTGTCCATAGGACTTATTTCTTAAATGTAAAATCCTTTCTAACTTGCATCTGCCACTGATCTGATTTCGTCTTCATTATTGTTGATTAGGAGTAATCACTTTTGTAAATGAATTGAATATACCAGTAGAATAGGAACCGCTTTTACCATTAATATAGATTAAATTTTCTTGCCTTATGTAAACGGAAGTAAGATTTCATATATACATAGTTCTGGAAGGTCATAATTCGTCTTGGTTGTTTTGCAACTAAAATATAAGAAAAATTAAATTAATGGATAATAAAGGTTCTGTATTTATTTGATAGAATGCCAAAATAACGGGATAATAGTCTCGAAATAGCTTAGAGAAGCAGTAATTCTTTCTTTGGACTTTAGTCGATAATTTAGCTTTAGAATTCTCATGTCGAAAGCTCTCTGGAACAGTTTGATTGATTCGGCTGGCTAGCAGAATGGGGCGCTAATAATTCTTACTAGCGTAGCATGCATTCTTTATTCTCTTTTGTGAGATTTACATTAGTATTCGAAAATTCTCTTTAGAATTTATATGCAGTACCTACTGGTAAATGCTTTATATACATAGGTAGTAATATTGCTTTCGAGGACCAGCTTGTGGTATAGTTATGTATATTCTGCCAGGTGTTAGTGGTTATTATTTATTTTTTTTATCACATGATGAATGACATATTCTTCTTTTCGCTAATATTATACCTACGTATCACATTTCAAACGATATCCACATTTTATGGGACATCCTTTTGGTGTATATCTTCTTAGGTACTGCACAATATGCCATGGAGAAATCTTGTCTTGTACATCATTTCTTAGTCTGCAAAACTTTAGACCTATGTACATATGTTCGCAAAAATGATTGGCGGCATTTCTATAACCGAATGACATTCTTTTTATTTCAAAAACTTCATATTTTGAAGTCAGTTAATAGAGTTTCAGGCGATATTTGCTGATAAATTATTACCACAGATAGGCTTACCTTTAAAAATAATTTTCATCCCTGTAAATTTTTAAAAGAATCCTTGGATATATGAATTGAATAATGATCAGTTATGGTGCAACCATTATGATGTTGTGGTATTCTCCACACGTTCTCCAGTCATTATTATCTTTCATATTTGTTAATTGTAAAGGGAGCTATGACAGACAGTTGACAAAAATGACATGATAAATCCAAAGTGTATGAGTGGAGCAAATAGGAAAAATGGATCCAGCAAATCGCTCCGGAGCTGAACGGTGAATTCATAAACGGTCCGCTTGGGAGTGGAGCATTAGGAGGTTGGAGTGCTCCGATGAATTAGATTGAAGCAGTGAAATTTCAGCCAATAAATATCAATATAAATAGTTACAGTGAACTAACTTACACACATTCATAAACCATTCTATGGGCACTTAAGGATCTACACGCATGCATTCATGAACGTGCATTTTTGTGCTCTGACTAGAGTATTGCTTGAAGAAAAATATATATAGGTATAATAAATAAGCATATAATTATGCACCACAGTTAGTAAATATTATAGCACTCCACTCCACAATTTCGATAGGTCAACCACTCTCCACGAAGGTAATTTGGGCTTGCTACTCAAAAGATCTTCTCTTGGAATGCACATAACTCATCTTCTCACAACAAACACATAGAGATGGGTAACTCAGAATTGAGCCGACGTAAAGATACGGATCTATAAAGTGAGTCAAATGGGCTATCCCACACGAGTAGTCCTGATGCAGTATGCAAACAGGTTTTCTGGGGAATAGGTGAGAAGAGGCAAGGAGATATCTCTTCAAAGTGTAGAGATATCAGTTTGCTTCTTCTCGCCTCTTATCAAAAAACCTGTTTGCATAGTAGATCAGGAATACTCGTGTGGGATGGTCCAATATTTTATGTGATGCTGTAGGTTCAATTAAAAATCCCAACGAATGTGATAATGTGTCTTGATGTAGTGGACCAATGGCATTATAAGAGGAGTGAGGAAATAAAATCATTCACAACATATGACGAGTAGAAACTTGGGTCTTCTGTCTCTATCATGAACACGAGACTGTATGCGTACCGTGACTCTCAACAGTCAGTTAAGAGAAGAGAACCCTTCATTCAGTTCAGTATTCTACGAGTTGAAGTAGTTAAGCTGGGGTTTCCTTTGCAAAGAATATTACCATCCAATGCAAATCGAATGTTATGGAATTTTATCAACTTATGAAAAATTAATTTCATAACAATATATACATATAGATAAAAACATGTGTATATGTCGTAGACATTTGACGAAACTTAGCACTTCACGAAAATCTTGACACTTCATGAAAAGTAGGCAGATAGTGTACCTACCGGTTTTGACTTATCCACTTTTTTCATTATGTTTCTGAAATTTTTAGTCAATTCGTAAAATGCTAAAATCCTTTACGCCGATCGTGTAATACCACCCGATATAACCAAATGGTAGGAGAGGGAGATGATTGGTGAAGGGGGAGTCCGCACCCAGACCTGCAACACACAAACCCACACCAACCCACACATAAACACACCAACATACCCACACATATGCACACATACACGCGGCGCGTGAATGTGTGCATATGTGTGGGTATGTGCGCATATGTGTGTGTGTGTGGGTGTGGGTTTGTGTGTCGCAGGTTCTGGGTGCGACCTCCCCCTTCAATTTCATAGATTTTCATATCCGACGGACTTTTCAGCGCAATAAAAAAAACGTCTAAGACTGATCGTTTCCACAGTATACGTAAAAAACCTAAATTTTTATATGAGAACACGAAGAAAGGGTTACCCGATTTAGCTCATTCTTGAAATTATATTTCTATTTGCTATTTTTATAAAAACACCCTGTAAAAATTATCCGCTCTTTAAGTATACGTGTTCTCGAGTTATCGTGAGGAACAGACAAACGGCTAGACGGACAGACAAATACGCAAAAATCAAAATAACTTTTAATATTATGCGTGGGTGTCCAACCCATTTTTCTTTACAGCATTATTTCTATGTGTCACAAACGGATTGATATATTTTAGAACTTCTTTTTGGAATGACACTGATGGAAGCGAAAGGTCCCATTTTGGTAGGCCTTGTGGTTAAAAAAAAGGAATGAGAGAAATAACAAGCGAAAGGATTATTAAGTGGACTTGAATTATTTGACATATTTAAGTAAAGTGAATCGCTATTGAAAATTAATTAGGTTTGTGAAAATGGGCCGTCAAAGTACGCGTTTTTGTACGCGAATATTACAATGAAAGTAGGGGGAAAGCCGAATGTAAGTCATGTGGAAAGATAATTTGTTCAGTGAGTTCAACTAATTTGAAAAGGAATATACAAAAGATCATAGAGAACTTCTGAATGAATATGAAAAAACGACTAAGGCTTCAAGATACTGAAATTCACCAAACCGATGAAATAATAAAATTTAAAGTTGAAATGTCGAAGAATTACATCATCCAAGCTTGTATTGACGTGATCAGTAAAGAATCACCGCCATTATCTTTCTTTGACTCACCTTATTTTAAAACCGTAACCAGGCAAATATTTAATGACTTGGACATTTCTCGTATAAATTGCAGGGATATAATGGATCATGTTCACGCTAAAAGTGAAAAAGTTAAAAAGAGGATTATGGATATTTTGAGTGGAAGGGTTCCTTGTTTGAAAATAAATGCTTCCATCGATGTGACAGATCAGTACTGGGAATAAATGTGCAACTATTAATAGGTAATGAAATAGTCATATATACAGTAGGAATGATTGAACTTTAAAAGAGGCATACCGGAGAAAATTTAAAACATGAAATTGAATATATATTAGAAAATTTCAAAATTTATAAAAAACAGCTGTATTCCGTAACAACTGAACTTAATGACTTTGCTGAGAGAACAACATCCGCTTTGAAAAAATTATTTCCATTAAATGTACTTCACTTTGTCTTCACCTGAATTTAGTCCAGCCATTATATCAAAGGCTCGTCAAGTTGTTAAAATTTTGAGAACAGCAGCATATAGGTAAATTACATTTAAATTTCTCATTGTATTTTCGAGCATTTTAGCCCCATTTTCCTAGATATAAAATCAAAAGCCTAAACATTACAAAGCCACAAATGGAAATTGCAACACATTGGAATTCCACATATGATATTTTGAAACGACTGTTAGAATTAAAGGAGTTTTGCGTTGAGCATTTGCAAACGTCTGAAAAATTAGAGGTGCACGAATGGGTGGAAATCGAATACATACATTGTTTCAGTTCTAGCACCCTTGCATGTATTTGCTTTGAACCTCCAAAGCAAATAATTGGTATTAAATGATTTCTATAAGCTTTGGCTGGACATGACTTTCCAGTTAAAAGCCATCAATAGCGATATTAGTAATAAAGCTTTGACTTATTTTCAATCAAGGCAAGCTAGATTGTTAGAAAATGATACTATGTATGCTGCTCTATTCTTAGAGCCTAGGTTCAGGCGTTTGTTTTTACCAGGAAAAAAGGATGCTGCTAAAAAGCAGATTATAAAATCGTTTATCGTTTACATCATGAAACAAGCAACGTTGCGAGATTGACGATTTTATGGTCATCTTGACGATTTCTGCATCGAGAACTTTAATTCCAATTTACCTTCTCAATATGAAGAGTTTATGACAATTGTAAACTTTGGCTATTTTTTTTACAGAACAAATTTTTGACTTTTATGTATATACCGAAACAGAAAATGTTTGACCTGAGGGTATCGTACGTACATGCCAAAATGTAAAAGTTTTGACCTGGAAATACATTCCGAAATAAAATTAAATTTGATCTTACTGTAACTGCATCTGCATAGTTTTATGAATACAATTAAATTTACTATTTATTGAAAAACAGCAGAGCCAGCACCATGTCGAAGAGAATACAAAATGTTTCAAAATAATAAATTAGTAAATTATTAATTTCTACAACTTTTGATGTTCTCGAAATATGTTATTAAATTAAGAATATTACGTCGACGAATTCCGAAAATGATTTGGATGATTTTGAATGAGTACAAGAACTCATAAATAATATTAAATAATAAATAAATATTAATACTAAAATGCATCTGCAACTCTGTAGCTTTGTACTCATCCGATGCGTGCCTTAAATTGCCTTCTGCAGTTGATGAAATGGTACGTGATATTTATAATTATGTTTGAACCAGCCCAAAAAGGAGTCAACAGTTCAAGGATATATTTATCCTATTAGATTACAGTTCCAAGAAATTGTTACCCCTATCTCAAACGAAATTTGCTTTGTAAGCAGAATGTCTAAAAATTAAACATATTAGCTTGATAGATTTTAAATTTCCACATAACTTGCGCAATCGTGAATAAGTTTATTTACGCATTTTTGTCAGAAATAAGTTAGCAGCACTCAAATATATATATAATCAAGACATTAATACTTTTATTGACAACTGCGTATATTTTTATATTGAATTATTCGAACAAATTTGCAAACGGGTTGACTTTACAAATCCAATCTTATTTCGTCAATCCATCCGGTAAAAAGTATTAATAGGCAAAGAGATTTTTTACTGCCCTTAATTTGTGAGTTTTCAAGTCTTATTTTTAATGATGGATATATGTAGATAATGCTAAGGTATTTGGACTATAAGACCATATTTACTTCTGATGAAAGTGTTAACATATCTGTCGAACATTTTTGAAAATCGATTTCCAATTTAAAACGGAATGACGGCTGAAATATATTTCCAAAGTTTGAAAATCTTGTGTCTGCACTTTTAACTCTTTCAGATTCGTCAGCAAATGTCGAGCGTATATTTCAATAGATAATAAATTAATAAAAGTAAAACTCGCAGTCGACTTTATACAGATTCTTAAAAGGGAATTTTATTTACGCGAGATAATATGAATTTAAATTTAGATAACGATTTATTTAACAAATTTAACTCTACAATGTTCATAAAAAAATCGGTTTTTTACCAATTTTATTCCTAAAAATATTAGTGAAGCAACTCTTAAGTAAAGTTTTTCATTATATTTTTGTTGTTATTCTAATTTGTTCTCGTTCCCTTAATAAAGTGCATTAGAGAACGGATTCATTTTATATGCATGACGATTTTTACTCCCATTTGACGATTTTTTTTAACACGCAATTGCCGATTTAAAATTATATTCTCTGGCAACCAAGAGGTAAACTTCAATAGGATTTTGCACTTTTTAAGTGACTTTTTTCTATATTACTTTTTGTTTCTGTTTCAATTTCAGCAAAGCCGCCAGCTGCAACTTTCTGCGACAAATTCTGCAAATGGCGAGGAAGAATCACTTTTGTTTGTTAAAAGCTTGCTACAAAGTACTTCCTCCTTATTAAGAAATGGAATTAGAGAACTGAAATTTGCCAACAATTCGTCATCCGATGAGGAGCAAATTAAAATTAATATTAATATTATAAAGGATATTATGAAATAGATAATTAAAAAAAAAAAACCTATTGATGTTGATGCCGATTTAATGCATTACTGAAACACCAAAAAATACATGTTTTCGTGACTGTATAATATATCTTATATTGTACGTTCTATACGTGCAAAGCAAGTTAGCCTGCAAATATCTTTTTCAGCTCTCAGGCTGATTCTAGGAGACTTGCGATACAATTTATCAGAGCAAAATGTAGCGGCGATCATGATTGTTAAACTGAACTCTGACGTAGTTCCATAAAAAAGAAATATTGCAGCACATTTCATTGGAACTATGACAACCCAGCTAAAATTGTTTGATTTACTCTCTTTGTTAATATTGCAATATGCTATTTTATTGGTGTTATTGTCATTAGTCGCATATACATTCATATTAAGTACTGCTGGGACTCTGCCATACCCATTATCAAGCAATTCTCTTCTGACTTAAAATTAAAGAAATTATAAATTAACAAATTTTTATATTTTCATTTAAGCATTTAATTATTTAAATTACAAAACCTATTTTTTTTTTAATTTTAAAAATTCTCAGAAAATAGGGATTTGTAATTTATTCAAGTGGACTTCAAGTCAAGTACTCAAGTATTCATGAAAGTACGATTTTTAAGTCTATTTATGGATGATTGACATTTGTGCCCAAAATATAAGTCCCATTCCGTAAGGGTTATTATTTTAACATTTAACGTTTTCTATTTCAGAAAGTGAAAAAAAAGAAAATAAATAAATAAATGGATTGTTTGTATCTTGTGGCGGCTTCACGATGCCAGCTGCGCCATGTTAGCCACCTTGGCAGCCACACTGCATTTGTACGGTTTTCACTAAGCTCAGTGAAAGCCACTTTGTGAACTGAAAAAGGTATGTGTAAGTAGGCCGTGATTTAAAATGTTCTAAACAATAATACGAAAATTTATTAGTTTAGTTTTGCCTTGTCATCCGGTGCTAGCAGCAGTTTCTTTAGAAAGAAAGCCAATAGTATTACATATCGCGCCGTTATTGTGTAGGGAAAGCTACATCACACAACCAATTGCAAAAAGGACGTGTTTTCAAAATAAAAAATTTATCCGATGCTACGCCTGGGAATTGTGCCTTTTCGTTTCAGGATATAGATATCTTCTTTTCAGAGTTCCTGCATCACCAATAGCCTGGGTTGGCTCTGAATAGACTTCTGGCGCGTCGACATTGGGTCGGCTCGGAGAAACTAATTTCTATTCAGCGGCAATCCACACCGGTTCCAGATCAAAGCATGCACGGCGCCAACCAGCAAGTCAGGTTACTTAACAAAGCAGCGACAGTTGCCCCCTCAAATTGGTTCTACAACCAAATACCTAAGCTTGCTCCAAATGGCTTACACAAATACGTACGTATGTATATAGCGACCCTTATGGCACTTTAAGGCTGACCCAAAATGGTCGTATACGTAAGTAAAGTTACTTACGTACGGCGAACGTGGCCTTTTAATAAAGTACGGTAACTTTCGTTAAGTTTAAATGTCAAATTTCCGTAAGTAAAATGTCCTAAGGGCTGGCAGTTACGTACTTACACGTCTGCTTACATCCATTTTGGGCAGGGTTACTTACTTACCATCAATAGAAAATTCCTTGTCTGAAATTCTTTTTGCTTTTTATACGTTTTGAAAAAAAAATATTAAATGTTAAGATAATAACTCTTACGGAATGTGACATTTATTTAGGGCAAAAACTGTCAAAAAATCAGTACGTAAGTAAGGTTCAGTTTCGTGCGGTGTCTTAAAGTTCTTTACGTCCGTTTTGAGCCAGTCTTTACTGAGGCAATTTGACAGTTAAACTTAACGAAAGTTTTCTTATGAATGCTTAAGGTTGTTTTGGGTACCTTTGTGTAATTTAAATGGCGCGTTCGCCTTACGTAAGTAACATCAATTACGTATACGCTTATTTCGGGCCAGCCTATATTATGAGAGATTGCTGGCTTCACTCATATTTACACGAATTTTATACGATACCCGCATTGCTGTTTCATTTATCATCTAAGTTTTGAGCACTATTTTTACAAGGAAATTGGCAGCTGTCATAAGAAAAGTACAATTGTTTCATTTTCTCAAAAGTTTTTACAATGCAATCAAAATGTCAAATGGAGATCGATTGACTATTCAATATTCTCCTGGGACTTTTGCAAGAATGCATCAAGGTAAATAAAACCGCAGAACAACAGAAATATCTTTCATGCAAGTTGTTGTTTACCGTTTTGATCCAAATTCTTCTTCTTATATTTATCGAAGTTGTGGGAAAAGTATTCACCTACTTTTCCATATCTACTTTAAAATTTTTTTTCCACCATACGAGTTGGTAAGAGCATCGCCTAGAACCCCAGATTAGTTAATAGTATCTTTACACGGTTGAGGTAGACATATTAAATAAATACACAGCAAACGATTTATAACAACTGAAGTCAGGACTTATTACAAGCCGAAGAAAATTTTATATATACGAATCGATTTATTTATCTTTTTTTCTTTTTAATAGAATATACTTACGCCTTATTCTATATTATATAACATTGACTTTTAGAGTCATTTGAAGATTATTGGCAATACTGAGAACCAATTGTTTCTAAATATTTCTACCGGCTTTAAAAGCACATGACTGCTACCTTATTTTCAAATGAATGAAAATTTTATCAATTTAGTAAATTTGGAGCCCAATACCTCGTGAAAGGAAAGGATAAAAGCGCTTTCAGAGTCTTTGGAACGGGTAAAAGGACCTCCATCACATGATATGATATAAATGAAGCATATTCCACTCCTATCTGTCGTACAATCTTCTACATATTTTTTTACTCATATTTAATATCATCCGCCAAAGTGTTTTCCACCCAATTAACGATTTTTTATAATGGAAATCGTTTTATGATTTTTATTTTCGATTTTTAAAATAAAAATCAGTATTTGATTTTTAAAATACAATTCATTTCCCAATTTTTATTCGCGAGTTTTTAAATAAAAATCGGTTTTTAATTTTAATTTATGATTTTCGGCAAAAAGCATAAGAGTTTTACCATGGCCTGCCCGATATCCAGATCTTAATATTATCGAGAACCTGTGGGGATAGCTTGCTTGGACGGTTTACGAAAATGGGTGAAAATTGCAGAATTTTGCAGGCGTGGTGACTCAAATGCCAATTAATCGAATCAGTCTAATCCCACCTGTCAATTTGTCAATTTGCGTGTCTATTCTTGTACCCTCCTTGTTTAATGTTTTGTGTATATATTTTTAGTAGTTTTTAGCTAACTTTGTGTGTGATCAATTGTTAATAGTTAGGTTAATGCTGCTTATTGTTTGTTTTTTGCTTCTCCGTCTGGTTTTGCTGATTCTTGTTTCTCTGTACTCTTGGTGACCGCTTGTGTGGGGCTTTGTTCTTTTTTTTTTACTTTCTGCTTGTGCTCCTTTGCACTGGCATTTTGGTTATGCATTTTACTTGTTAATCATTTTCTGTGCTCCAGGCTACTATTATACTTCATTTAATTATTACAGCAATTTGTTAGTTATATTTAGTTGCTTATACATCTCCTTTATTGTTTGATCGCCATCTGTCAGTCAGAACTCCCACCACTGTGATATCGGAGGCCTTTCGTGGCATGTCCTCGATACAATCCTTCTTTTTTAATTAACGCCTCAATATCTGCTACTCTTGTCTTATACAGCTTACCGTGTGTAATCATGACCACATGTACTGTATGTTCGTCTGCCACCAATGACGATGTCTTCGTTTGCATCGTATTCTAAGAGTTCTCCTGTTTCTGTTACAACCTGTGGTGAGTGCTTAGCGATTAAGCCGTGTCATGTTCTTGTTATGGCCTAATATACGGAAGATTCTTCCAGCAGCCAAGGGCGCATTCTAGCGAAATAATCAGCAATTGCTAAACAATAACTTCGCATGGTATTGTTCTGCAACTGTCGGTTATTTTGCTGATTAGCCCAACAGCTGGCTGCGATAAGCGGTTAGTGAAACAATCGACGATTACGATAATAATTAACCTAGCATGGTAAGTATTATGTAAGGCGATTGTTTACTACTAAGCAACTCAGGTGCTGCAACGGTAGAACAAGCGGATAGGTTGTTGTCGTTTGTTTACATCCGCGTTGCGAGTAAATGTTTACTTCCGAATATTGGAGCATAAAAGACCAATGACTGGTCTGTCGAGGGCCTGTAATAGAAGAATAGAATATTATATAGAATCTATTCTTCCAGTGAGCCGTCGCGTTGCATAGTGTTGTCAAGTTTCCGTTCGGTGCGGAGTACATAGTAATTGTTAAGATAGGTCAAGTCTTAGTAAATAAAGATTTATAACGTGCACGAAATTCGATCGTTGTTTTATTCGAAGAAAGTTTTATCGCGGTTAATTATTGGGTTTTATTGATTAATTGTTCGAGGGGCATGACAATTTGGCGCAGCCGGTTTGAAAAGGTATTGTATTTTTAAAAATTTTATATATTGGGAGTTAAACTTTTTTAGCTGCTCCATTTTTTCTTAAACAAGGTATACGTTAATTAAATAGGTGCAAAGCCTTATTTGCCTTCGCCATTTATTTAACAACAAGTTGTACGTTAATTAAATTGGTGCAAAGTCTCATTTGGCTTCGCCATTTATTTAACATTTTTTTTAGCTACTCCATTTACTTTTCAGCCTAAAGTAATTGATTGAGTGATTGAGTTTAGGATAATGCTTCTTTCATGCAGATAAAAAGGTGTAAAAGTTAAAATAAAATAATGTTGTAATGTTGAAAAATTTTAAGAGAATCTATTTTTTAGCTACGTGAGATTTAGAAATTTTTTCAACGTCGTGTTCGGTTTAGGCGTTGATGATACGCGCGTCTGTTTAACTTATTGCGTTAGTTAGTTGTTTTACTAGACTAGTTTTTTACGAGAATAATTTTGGGTTCAAGTAACGTATGGTTAGTTATGTTTGTTTGTGATTGTGTACATCTGAGTAAGAACAAATAAAAAATTTATAGAAAGCGTGTCTGTTCTGTATGTACGAATAATAGCTGAATTCAGAGTAATGAAGTACGGTAGTTATATTAAATGTGTGTAAATAGGAAACTTTGGGTACAAGGTGCTGGAAAAGCAACGAGGCAAGTGCCTCTGGTAAAAGTGATGCAGCTTGTGCACGTGTGGGACCCACAGCTTGGCAAAGTAGCAGTCAAGGAAGTCCGTTTCAGGCCAGGATAGAGGAGAATAACATTAAAATAGCGGAAAGCATCGCATCTTGCGCTGATGACCGACACTTCAAAGCGAAAGGTCTGGCACGCAATGCGAAGAAATCTTTAGGACAGAGAGAGAAAAGTAAACCCATATTAGAGGAGCCATTCGGGGCACAATTATGGGAGAAGACTTTGTCCACAGCTTATGATAGTGCGTTATTTCATAATGTAAGTGTCGACGAATTTAGTGAGGGGAGGGGACAACCGGAATATAAAGGGTACAGTAGAAATAGGCTGGAGGATGACCATGCATTCGTAAGAATCGCCAATGCAACAGCCTATTTTGTAAAAAATCCTGATTCCTCGCATGGGCAAATAGGACCGCGCAAATTTTACAGACGACCTGCATGGAATCATAAGAACAATTACAGCCGACGGCGATCTCAGTGGACCTTGCCGCAAAAAGGTAAAGTAAAGCTACAAAAATATAGCTTGCAAACGATAGCACCGGTGCGAAGTAGGACCGATATGAATAATATCACGCCTAGCTTCGCCAGTCTATACAAGGTAGGTAACGGTTATGACCCAGAAATCGGGGAGCTTAACCACAGAAATGACCAAAAAATTCCCTCCAATTTCAGAAGAAATTCGATGAGCGGAGTTTAAAATGAGCCGGAAAATATGGAAAGGATATAAAAAGGTAACCGAGTGGATCCAATGTAAGGTAAATCTATAAAATAAAAGGCACAAAGGTAAGGAAATGTCTTAAAAAAAAGAGAGAGAGCAATTGAATAATGGAAATTTGAAAATTTTAAATAAATAGGGATTTTAAAAGATAATGAAATTGAATAAAAAGGAAGACATAGAAATTTTGATGTAAAGAGAACTTTGAAAAAAAAAATAAGAGATGTAAAAGAAAGAGAAATTTGAAAAAGAAAAAAGAAACAAGAAAGAAAAAGTTAGAAGAATAAGAAACGTATGAAGATAATTAATAAAGATTTAAAGTTAGAAATGGAAATCTAACAATCAGGCACAAGAAAGATTAAAAAAAACCAAAGAGTAATGAAAATAAGGGAAAGGAATATTTAAAAAAATGTTGATTAATAAACGAAGAGGTTTTTAAAGATAAGAGGCAAGAAAAAATTGAAAAGTTAAAAGGATTAAGAGATTTAAGGAGAACTTTAAAAAATATATATAATAAGAGGTAAAAAAAAAAGCTAAATTGAACAAGAGTTATAAGAAAAGATTTAAAACATATATTATAGTATATAGTAGCATAGAGAAAAATAAAAGTGGTTGCCAAAGCTTAAATAACTATAGGTAAGATCGTCAAATCTACATATTCAACGCTTCCAGAGCATAGGCGGTAGCAGAACGAGAGGATCAATGAATGAATATATCAACCATAGTAGATACGGAACGAGTAAATAGGGGGGATCAACATTACTGCAGCTCAGGGTATGAGCGAAGAACGAGAAATCAGTAAGATGCAGCTGATAAGGATATGTACGCTGGTGTCTTTGAGCTTCGGATAGTTACATCCACGGAAAATTTACGCTCGGAAGATGAGTGAAATAATCATTTAAACATGAACAAGATATATACTATTCTTGTAACAGTGAAGTCCACATATATTATCTCCATAGATACCGAATTTGGAGCAGCAGTGAAAAAGTCCCAAAATATAGCTACATCTTAGATAAACTTTTAATGGAAAGCTATAATCAGGAAACCTGACGGAACTATGAGAGCATAATTTAATACTGAGAGGTCTGTAATATATATATATGTACCTACTAATCTACAATCTAAGATATAAAAAAAAAACAAATCTTTAAGTACACGTGGACTCTCAATATAATTGAGAGAACTCCATCGTACTTAAAAAAAAATTTTTTTTTGAAAAAAAAAACATTTTGATGAGTCCGTCCTACCACCGACCCTCAGAGCAACGATTTCCATTGAGATGTTTCTTGAAATGATGATGACATCTTAAAAGCTACAAACTGATGTAATGGTTTCCAGAAATGCAATGTAGATGAAATTACTCTTACCAAATAATTAATAGGATAAAGTAGCACTTCACCGTAAAATCTTATTTGAAATTCAAAGGTGATCAAGTGCCAGCAGCATTATCAGGAAGAGTGTACCATTTGAAACGTTAGAAAAGTGAAAAGTGCGAGCGTTCATCGGAAAACCATCAAAAGGGTCAATAAACCAGAGATTATCCAAGCTAGCAGAGGCCAGTATATAGTCATCATGTCAAGAACAACAAACCTGCAAACAGAAAATTTACCCTCGTCGGAAAGCAGATGGTACAATTAGAGTAGCCATAGTATTGTAATTAGAGAAGTTTTGGGCACCCATAGAAAGTATACTCTTATATAGAATTTTTGTATAAGTAATTTTGTTATATATAAGTGCTATAAACACTTGTAAAAAGAAAACTTGTAATTTTTGTTATTTTTGTTATTAGACAGACAATAAATACGTTGTATTTTTTTAAAATGTATGTGAATTAATTAAGAATATTTGCTTTAATCATGTAAATTTTATTAAATAAAAAAAAAGAGATCAATAGATTGCAGCATAATATAGAGAAATTTTTTGATTATAGCATTGGAAAGATACATAGTTTTTGGGAAAATATGTTAGTTGTGAAAGAAAAATTTCATAAAGTAAAGATATGCATGACAAAAAAAATGTGTTAATTGTTAAAGAAAAAATGTGATAAATTAGAGATAAGCATGAAGACAAAGAAAAAATATATATAAGGACATATATAAGGAAATAAATATATGTCAAAAAGAGTTAAACAGATAAACTATAAAATTATTAGTGAAAATAAATACGTGTAATCAAAAAGAAAAGTTAGCATGCAGGTGGTAATAAAGAAAAACAATGCAAAATGATAAAAATGTGAGAAAATATAAATTAGAATATTTATATTGATATGTAAGAAAAATGTAAAACAATCTGAACCGAACGGAGACCAAAAATATTTTCAATTTTTGAGACTATTGCACTCTCCAGATCTAGTTCCCTGCAGAATCTAGTTTTTCTAAGGGGGGAGGGATGTTATGGCCCAATATACGGAAGATTCTTCCAGCAGCCAAGGGCGCATTCTAGCGAAATAATCAGCAATTGCTAAACAATAACTTCGCATGGTATTGTTCTGCAACTGTCGGTTATTTTGCTGATTTGCCCAACAGCTGGCTGCGATGAGGGGGTAGTGAAACAATCGACGATTACGATAATAATTAACCTAACATGGTAATTATTATGTAAGGCGATTGTTTACTACTAAGCGACTCAGGTGCTGCAACCGGTAGAACAAGCGGCAAGGTTGTTGTCGTTTGTTTACATCCGCGTTGCGAGTAAAAGTTTACTTCCGAATATTGGAGCCTAAAAGACCAATGACTGGTCTGTCGAGTGCCTGTAATATTCTATTCTTCCAGAGAGCCGTCGCGTTGCATAGTGGTGTCAAGTTTCCGTTCGGTGCGGAGTACATAGTAATTGTTAAGATAGGTCAAGCCTTAGTAAGTAAAGATTTATAACGTGCACGAAATTAGATCGTTGTTTTATTCGAAGAAACCTTGCTCATTCGCGATTCTGTCAAGAAGATCAGAACACTCGTTTTTTCGATTGTCCTTCTGCTCCATTTTGCGTGACCAAAACACAACTTCACTAATAGCAGCCACAAAAATCACGTCGTTAACGGAAGGAGTGGAAACTCGCACTGAGCTATGGCAGTACCCTCCGACACGTGCACTATCAAGGACAACAGCGCAGGGTTGCCAGATCGCTTGCAGTGTTGCCAGTCTCATTACTTTTCTGCCACACCTCGTATGTAGATTAAAGCAGGATTTACGTTATGATGACATGCAATTTATACAAAATTGTGAGGGAGATAGTACATCGTATGTATACTGAAATTAATTTTTGAGTGACGAGAGAAGCAAACACGCTCTGCATTTTTTCCGGACGTCGATTTCTCAATGTGTGCGTTTCCGGAACCATAAAAAGTTCTCAAGCATAGGGAGTTTTTATAGTTACTGAAACCAAAACATTGTTATTGGCAACCCTAATTTGTCAATTTCGACTACTCGTGCTGCCATTTTGATGTTGTTACTATAATTTTATGGCATGTACATATCTGTCAAGTCAAATTATTTATCAAAATGGAAGGAAATAAAAGTAAATTTTTAATTAAATATTACGAAATTGACAGTTTTTCATTTTGTTGAAAATTTTGAAGTTATTTTGGAGATTGTTTTCCGACCACAAGTAGGGAGCAGTGCGCCCAGAGACTCACTTCAGTGGAAATTTTCGGAGAAGCAGATTTTTCCTGTCAGACTTCTTGCTCAACTCCGGTTACTCCTGATAATGATATTGATGGTAAGAACTCTTCATTTATATTTATCAATTGTGATAAATTGTTTTTTATAAATGTATTTATCATAATTGATTATTTCTAGTATGAGTACATAGTAGTACATAGATCGACAATAGATAGTTAATTAATAACAAATCGAAATTGGCAAACTATCCAAGAAAAATAAATAACTGCTGCTTGGATGAACTTGTTATAGCATTGGGAAGAGAGTTCCACAAAGTTGGCGCTGCAATTCCGTCAAAAGATTTGAAAAATGCAAGCTATATTCGTTAAAATTGTTTTCAAATTTATGTTTATGTCAATTTATGTTATTAAAATCTAGTTAATTTTTATATTGAAATTTATATAAATGTTCATGTTTTCTTGGTGAATGTTCATGTGAGTCGCCTAAAATACCATCATCAATAGGTTCTTTGCCAGCTTAGGACAATGAAAGCCTGGAACATTTAGCAAGCTCAGATTATCTGATAAATTTCCTTTTTGTAATTTACTAGAAGAATTCCGCCTTTGGCTAGAGTTGGCAAATAGATTGAAAATTTCATCTCCAGTGTCAATGTCAACTCTGCCGTTTGGCGGTTTCAGATTTTATAGAAGAAAAATCGGACTGGAGTGGATTAGCGTACTTTGGAGTGAGATAATCCGCCATTCGAACACTAATCGGACTGGAAATATCCACACCGGTTAGTTAGGTAGTGGAGTGGAATTATTCTCATGAGAACACTTGAGCGGATCGCAATAGGTTGACGTTTAGGTATTATCAGATAAGATTCTGATCTTTTTGTTTACTACAAAAGAAATAATAAATAAAAATTTCGTTATCGTACAATTTTTAATAACAATTATATTACTCACGTTTAAAAACTTGACAATTCTCAATTTACAATTAGACAGTTTGGGATTTTTGCCATAAAAAGTAGAGGGGACTGTACGTGTGAGCTATTGCGATAATTGCTTCGGCAGCTTTTAAATTTCAATAAACTATCTCCTACTTAACACAGAATGCACGCGAAAATGTAAACAAAGTGCAATTGATTATAACGATTGTGAGTGAAGCTCGAATTACTGACCTTCGTTCCTTATTGGGTCATAGGTAGATGAATTTAGCGTGATTCTTTACAAATTGCAGTAAAAAATAGAAAAAGTTGATGTAGAAGTATAATATTTAAAAAATCCAGAACGATCCAATTTTTGCTACCCATTCTCGTTACAGAATTTAATCTTAACCTATCCTCTGCCAGAGTCTAATCTGAGTATCAACTTTTAAATAAAAGTCTAATTTTGTTTGCTCATGCATATAGAGGCTTATTCTATTGATGTAGAAGTCTAATTCTACACAAATTCAATCTCCCAGAAAATTGAATATTTGACCCCCTTCGTGTAGCAGAAGTATAACTCTGCCTACACACATACACCCGTACTACCGCAGAAATATAAATCTGCTACCTCGTCGCCCTCACACTGCAACAAACATCTTATTCTATGTATTAATTTATGAAAGTCTCATTCCTATTAATTAAAACCATTTTTTTCCAAAAATAAGGAGAACGATAAAAAACAGCACCTTTTCAGTTGGATTTCTGGATTTTCATGTATTGAATTTTTAACTTGTCTCTTTTTACTTGTTGGAGTTTTACTGAGTTTTTATAGTATTAGTAGATTTTAAGATTTATTTTGAATTGTGATAGTTTGGTTAAGATATATTAATAAAATTTATATTTGAACTGAATCAAAGGCTGATTTATCTTTTCCAACCGTCGCGTACGGAGGGTACGCTTGAGACTAGATCTCACACAAATATATATACATATAATACATGTAAAAAAGCTAGAATTAGTCTAGGACCAATTCGTATGATACCCTAGAACTAGATGAATGTCCTTATGAAATTTCGTATTGTCATCCTTCTCTGCAAGTTTGATTTTTGAAGTGGTTTTTCGTATATATTTTTAGAACAGTTTGCCGGCCAGGAAAAATGGTTATTACCAATTTCATAGGATTTCGTATTCTGAAGAAGTTTTTAGTGCAATAGAAATGTCTTGGACTGATCGTTTTCAAAATATACGTAAAAAACCTAAATTTTTATATGGCAACACCAAGAAGGAGTTGCCCGATTTAGGCCATTTTTGAAATTTTATTTGCTAGTACAATGAAAACACCATGCACGAAATTTCAGCAACGCGTTCTCAGGCAGTGTCCAAATATATATCGGAAAACGAAATTTTTGAATGGTAACCCCACGAAGGAGCTGCCCCATTTGTCTCATTTTCGAACTTAATTTTACTTTAGTTTTTTAAAGTCCGTGTACAAAATTTCAGCTCTCTAAGTATACGCGATCTCGAGCTATCGTGCGCACAGACGGACAGACGGACGGGCATGCAAAAATCAAAATAACTTAATATCATGCGTGGGTGTCCACTCCATTTTGCTCTACCATCATTATTTCGAGGTGTTACAAACGGAATGACAAACTTAGTATACTCTATAGATGTCATCTAGAGTATAATAATATTTAGTGAGCAATATTGAATAGAAGATAATCGCAATAACACAACGAGACTTGATTAATTATAATTGTTCAGTCCTCACATATATTTAAGATCCCACGATGGATTTCTTACTTTCAAGAAGCTTGAGGCAGCAAGCTGAGTATTACTCCATCGATGCCTAATCTACCTAAAAACGAAGAAAGAAGACACAAAGTATCATTCAAATTTATTTTATATACAAATAATACTCATCTAATTAAATCCTCCAGCACATCAGCTCGCATTCGACAGTCATTTTTTGAATGATTAGTCATTCAATAAAAAAGCTACTGCTCCTCCTCTGCCATTTATCTAAAACAATATATATAAAAATCATTAATTAAACCACACAATTCCATAAAATATACCACAGTCTACTTACATCCGTATATTTACAAATTTGTCGATGACATCAAGTGACATTACGTCAGCCAGCTGTCTGTGGTACATTCAGACATCGCATCAATCGTTGCTAGGGCAACACCAAGAGGCAAGAATTCGTAACTGGTTACAGCGGCTATATAAAGCCGATGAAATTCAGTAGATGGCACCATTCTTTTGGCAGAGTTGATCTGTATCAGAGCTAATCTGAGTAAAAAGAATTGTGTTCCCTACCTTTTTACAGAAGATAATTCTGGTTCACATTACACAGAAGATAATTCTGGTCAGGGATAACCTGAATTTCCTTTCACATTACACAGAAGATAATTCTGGTCAGGGATAACCTGAATTTCCTTTCACATATTACAGAAGATAATTCTGGTCAGAGATAACCTGAATTTCCTTTCCCATTACACAGAAGATAATTCTGATCAGGGATAACCTGAGCGCCTTATTACTACAGAAGATAATTCTGATCAGGGATAACCTGAGTGTCTTATTATTACAGACGATAATTCTGATCAGGGATAACCTGAGTGCTAGATTTCTCTAGAAGTTTTTTACTTCCGTGTGCTTAGACGTAACACCCCTTTGAAATTTATTTCAGAAAATTTTAATTTATCCATAGAAGATTGACATTTTGCTTCTTCTTCTTTTTCAGAATAAATAATTCAAGGGTGGCGAACTGCGGAGTTGTTCTGAATTATTGAATTTATTTTTATTTTGAAGTTTTAATATTGAATTTGATATTAGTTTGTAGGGTAGTTTTAGATTGATTGAATTATTGAATTATTGTGATATTTAGGTTAAGCAAATTTAAGTTTTAAATAAAAATTTTATATATTGAATTTTAAAACTGAGTTGTTCATCAAAACCGGCACTCCCTTCCTTACGTTCGAGACTAGATCTCACAATAATAGTTGGATTTATTGACTTTTTTTTTGCATTTTGTGTTTTATCTTAAAGTGAAAAGTAAAATGAATAATAATCCAAATGCAATTAGTGTTGATATTCAACCCAGGGACAAAAAATTTGAAGTTCGAAAAAAAGGGCTGTTGATGAGTTGAAAGTGGAACGGCCATGTACTAAGCCATGCATTACGCGAAATTAAAGCCTTCATTACATAGAAAGCGGACACCTTAACGGCTACAGATGTATAGTGTAGGCTAGAATTTTTAGGGTCGTATTGGAAACTTGTGCTATCGTATCAAACGCGAGCTTGAAAGCTTGTACTGCGGAGTAAAATCGAAAATGTTGCCGTTGTTGCCTGGTCAGAGGAGAGGTGATATTCTGGACGGTTACTTTTCATACAATACTACAAGGACAACTAAAGCTAACTTAACTCCGTTAAAGCGTGATCGTCTCGGCTGTGGAAGACTAGTGATAAAACTATCCTTCAAGTAATCTCCAACAGCCTTAGGCAACTCTTTTGATACCGCAAAACTACGATTTCTTGCATTGGAAAGGAGATTAACTAAATGTCCCAGCGTGAAAACCAATACATTGAATTTCTTCAAGAGCATCTTGTTCAAGATCATATGGAGGTGGATAATGACAAGAATATACCTAGGTTGCATTATTATATACCACATCATTACGTATTACGTCCAAAAAGCACAACTATAAAGGTAAAAGTAGTGTTTGATGGCTCCAGCCCGACTTCATCAAGTTTCTCTCTAAATGACATTCTGATGGTAGGCCCCACCATACAGAGCAATCTACAATCCATTCTTCTTCGCTTTCATTGCTATAAGATTACTTTAAGAGCAGATGCTTCAATGATTACCGTCACTTTTGAATCGACTCAGAAGATAGAGACTTTCAATACATTCTTTGGCGGAACAATCCGCATGAGGAACTTACTTTTTATCGTTTGAAAACACTTACTTATGGAACAGCTTCCGCGCCATATTTCGCCACTCGTTGCTTAAACTATTTAGCAAATTTACATGGACATCAGTTTCCTTTACCGGGAAAAAAAATTGAAGAAAATTTTTATTTTGACGATTTGTTGACTGGGACATACACCTTGAAGCAAGTTTTGGATATTCAACATCAGGTACAAACAGTATTACAAACTGGAAGACTGCAGCTACAAAAATGGTATTCCAACAGTATCCTTTTTTTTACAATATATACCTGAGGAGGATCGTGAAAAGCCGTTGACATTAAATGATTGTGAAGTCGTCAAAATGTAAGGACTGAGTTGGGAGCCTAATGCTGACGTACCAAAGGAATTGTGCTCTCCGATTTATCAAGACTGTTTGATCCACTTGGTTTGGTCAACCCTCTAACTGTGACGGCACGGGTTTTATGCAGGAACTTTGGCTCTTATAGCTGAATTGAAACCAAACTGCCCCCATGCAGTATCACACTCATTGGAAGAACTTCCAGAATGATTTCCGTCACCTCAACGATATTTGGATAGCTCAATTCGTTCGTTCAAAAGCTTAAATCATTCGTAATGAGCTTCACAGTTTCTCAGATGCATCGCTTAGAGCATACGGCGCTTGTATCTACATTCGATGTATTGATGTGACTGGTTATATGATAGTATGTCTTTGTTTTGTGGCCTAGATAGCTCAGTTGGTAAGGGCGCTGACTACCATCCCCAACTTGACACACGGTCCCGCGCTATCCTTTCACCTAGTTTCCTGTCAATTTCTGTAGCTTTGTAGCTTCTGCTACTTAGCAGGTTACCATAATGTGCCCCCTTGGCTTCCGCGCATGGGATTTTTCTTCCCCTGCCAAAAAAAAAAGTATATCTTTGTTTAGGGCTAAATCGAATGTATTCATTTCTATATATTTTTCATATAACTTGTAGTTTTTCTAAAAATGGACGAATTTTCGCCTATGTCAATCGCTTCATCAGCAATCTAAGGCAAAGGAGCAATAAACGGAAAACCATCGGTGGAAGTTTCACAGCCTCAGAGCTTGAAGCAGCGTTCCACGGAATTATTTGAGCCATTCAGCAAGTCGAATTCAATGAAGAAATAGATTCACTCAAAAATGGAAACATGGTTACCCATAAAAGTTGTCTTCAAGCTTTATATCCTTTTTTTTATGACAACTTAAAACTGTTACAAGTATGAGGTCGTCTGCAGAATGTAGATATTCCTTATAATGCAAAATGTCCTATACTTCTCCTCAAAGATAATCCATTCGTTCAATCCTACATAAATATTTGCATTTTCTACATTTTCATGCAGGCACGCACTTTGGTTTCAATAATTAGGCATCAGTTTTGGAGCATCAATGCCAGGGATTAATCCAGAAAGATCCTGAAAGAGTGTCTTCATAGTTTCAGATATCGCCCAGAACTGGTAAAACAAATGTTGGGTAACTTACCTAACAGCCGAGTTTCCATACATACCATACATCTGCATTGTGACAATGCTACGAAATTTGTTGGCGTCAGAGGACAATTATCAGAGCTTCGATATGCGTTCCTGCATCAATACACACAGAAAACTATCGCCCAGAGATGCGCTAAAAAATCTGTTGAATTTCAACATATGCCTCCCTGAGCACTTTGGAGGTATCTGGGAGGCAGCAGTAAAAGCTACTAAATCGCGCTTCGAACTTAACAAAACTCATTGTTGACTTTTGTGGAAATCAGTACGGTTTCTTGTCAGATAGAAGCCACCTTGATCTCGAGGCTGATAACCCAGCTCTCCTCAGATCCAAGTGATGAGCAAGCTCTCACCCCATCGCACTTTTAGAACCAAGCACCCATAAATTACTGCGTGAAGCAGGATCTCTTTACGATCATGACATCGTATTATACTAGATATGAATGGAAATCGTGTTCACCAAACGCCCCATTGGCATATTGGTATTAATCCATGATGATAACTTCCCTCCTATGAAATTGTTCTTAGGAAAAATTGTGCAAACAATTACTGGAAGCGACAATAAAGTTCGAGTTACTGATATGAAGTCCCAGGCTGGAGTTCTGCGTCCTGCGCCGTTACCTATACTGTTACTGAATATTGATTGACTGTATAGTTAGTCAATTTCGTAGCATGTAAATTGTTTTTTGTTTAAAGTTTGTTTGAAGTCTATTTTAATTTATTAACAATGTAATTTATTTTATTTTTATTTTAATGTAATCAGTTGCTCTATTTTGTGTAATTGTTATTTATTATTACTTTTAAGAAAACCATTTATACGCGCAGACAAAAAGAGCTCCTGAAGAAGGGCCGCACCTGGACCCGAAACGTCGAGAAAATGAAATAAAAATCTATTTTCAAAACAAAAACGATCGGTGTTTTCCTGAAAAAATACGAAAAAATCCGTTATTACATTTTGAATATAAGTTTTTATCTAAGTTTACTTCAAGTTCACCATATTTCAAAAGCGTGCGTTTTAATAATTTGTTCAATTCTTGGTACAAGTATTTATCTGCCAAATCACGTTACTAACTGATTTTCCTTATTTGTCGGAAGTCTATTTACTTTTATTTTCGGTTCATTACAGGTATAGATTATTCATGACATCCATTTTCTACACTTGGCGACGTTCAGTTTAATAAATATCATATTACTTATTGCCCTTCATTTTCTACATTTTTCGAGATTTCATTTCCTGTAGGGTTTCACATACGAGTATGTCAAATTACTTATTGATTTTTACTTTCCTATATATGTGGAACGTTCTACTTAATTTTAATATTTGTCAAAGTCGTCGGAGTTTTTTTGTATATGTCTAGGCACATTGGCAGCAAAGTGCTGCACTATGATAGAAATGTCAACTTCAGAAACATGTAAACCAATCTTGAAGGAGGGAACACCGAAGTTTGCGTAGAAGAACTGGAGACATTCATCTAATCTAATGATGACAAAGTTTATTAAATAGCAGAGACAACTCAGGAATAGCTCGTTAAGTGTGGAAATAAATTAGAAAATCGCGCTGTTGACTTTCGCAACGTATTGCAGGAAATTTTGCACAAATATCAACTATTAGCAGAACCTGGTCAAGAGAATATAAATTTCAGCTTAAATTTTTTCAGAAAAAGTCTGGACTTATAGGATTATACTAATAAAACAGATTGAGGGCTTATCTATAACTTCTGTGAAAAAATGTTACCTCTAAAGAAGCAAAAATGACGTTTTTTTTTTCTTTATCGATTAGAAGTTTACAGTCATGTGCCGCAGAATTAGAAACATTTGAAAAAGTTCATATTTTCGTTGCTTATGGCAGTATTGTTTAACAAGCAGCCTGAGTTGTTATCGTGAAAGCTTTATGTTTCTGTGTTTGACATCTGTCAGATTGTTTTTGCGATCATAAAGCGTTTTTTTAAATTTAACGGAAAATTCCTAAAAAGGTCTTCAGGTGTGGAGCTTCGACCATTTTTCCTTTGTGGCACTTATGTTGCTTTAGTCGGTTGCGTGCTGCTGTAAAAATAATATTCAGTGTATATTACTGCCATAATATAAAATGTATTCATAATATAAATTAAATTCTGCAATTGTGGCAGTTTATTTAAAAAATAAAATTGACGACAGCTAAAATAACGTTTTTTTTGGTAATTTTGTTTATAATGGGCCGTCAAAAAGATATTTCCGAGTGCAAAAAATCTGAAGTAATGGCTTTAATAAATAACACTGGCTTTTCCCAAAGAAAAATTGCTGCTGTAGTGAAAATTTCTTTATCAACAGTGAACAGGATAAAGGCAAATCTTGATAAAAAGGAGCCTCTCTTTTCAAGCCGACGGGATAATTGTCGCGTAAGGCGAATCACAACAGCTCGAGATGATCGAAAAATTGAAAAAATTACTAGTGAAAGCCTTCGTAAATCGAAGATAATATTACACAACTTGCTAACTGAAGCAGGTATTCAAATTTCGCTTCGTACGCTTCAAAGGAGATGGAAGGATCAAGGCTTCAAGTGTTGCATACCATCAAAAAAACACAGAGAATATGATACGAAAAAAGTTACAGGGGGCAAAAGAAGATAGAAATTGGTCTGTTGAGGACTGGGGAAGTGTAAGAAATAAAAACTGTTCAATAAAGTTTAAAAATCAAACATGTTTTTCTTTAAATGGAAGGTATGCTTTTCTGATGAGTCAACATATCAACTTCTTACTGACAAGTCAAACTTTGTTCGTCGTAAAAAGGGGAACGGTTTCTTCCAGAATGTGTGGTAGAACGTGTGAAACATCCTACTAGCTTAATGGTCTGGTCTGTGATCACCAGAAAGGGTACGGGAACCCTATATGTAGTTGTTGGAACTGTGAGACAGGATCAGTACCGAAAGGTATTGGAAACTCAGCTGCTTACCCAAGCCACCGAATGGTTCCCAAAGGAAGATAAGTTCTTTTTTATGCACGATTCTGCTCCGTGTCATAAAGTCAAGTCCATAACAAAGTTCCTTGAAGAGAAAAAAATTGATGTTTTGCCATGGCCAGGGAACTCTCCGGACCTTAACCCCATCGAAAACATGTGGGAGATTCTTAAAAGAAAGATTGCGCAGGTGATGATGACAAACAAACAGGACCTAATGGAACGATTGACACACTTTTGGCAAAATGATCCTGAAATAACAGAATGCGCGATGAATTGTATAAAAGGCATGACGTGACGAATTGAACCTGTTATCAAAGCCAAGGGAAATGTGACAGAATATTAGACTTTTTATGACCATATTATTATGTTAATATGGACGTTTTTAATGTTAGAAAAGGATTTTTTGGGACTTGGGTCATATACACCCCCTTCCTTCATTTTGCATATATATATATATATATATATATTCTTTCTTCCGAATGCATTAGCGGTCTGTTGTGAACGTTTTTTGTTTGGGTGGCAAATCTCGTCGACGTAACGGTTCTTCGCATACACGAGATTAAAATAAAGCTATTTTTTCACCCCAACCCATTTCGTATTTTCGTAGAAATCTATCTCCTCCTACTTTTTTTAACCAACAAACTATGATTTTTATGTGATTGGATTCACAACTTGATTTATTGTTCGATAGGGTACTTTCGATTTCGAAAATGGAGGGTAATTTCGAAAAAAACACTTTTTTACAAAACTTGGTATTTACATACTTCTTGGTTGCGCGCTTCTTTTCCCCTATGCATTTTATCGGGAGGCGTAAGCTCTCGAACGGGCGAGGCGGCAAAGTTTCAACTTCAAATGCTTACAGTTCATGAAGGAAGTGGCGTAGCTCGAAGTTTGAGGTCTTAAATGAAAGATCCCAGCGGGGGCTTCATTGATATGAATTTCAAGTCCCCCATTGGGAAGGGGGCGGAGTCTATGGTGGTGTCGGAATCAGGATTTTTTTTCACCATACATATGCAAAAACGGAAAAACATGGAGCTCCCACAAAAAGAAACCGATTTAATTTTACTGAAAACGGTTCTCCTAATTTTACATCCTGCGTCGATTATATACTACGTTTTTCCATCGGGGGAGTGGAGGAAATAACGGCCATTTTACTCTAGTCGCTTTAACTAAGCCATTTCACCTCGCCGCATAGGCTTGTGGATACTCAAACTGCATTAAAAAAATACTTATTTGAAAATGACTTAGATTAGTCAAATTAGGCCCCCCTCCCTTCCCGCCCAGTAAAAATCTGAATTAATCCATCTCCACCCCATAACTCAGCGGCGACAACTGAGTGCAAAGGGTTAATATATATTTTTTGCATGTACTTAATCTAGGTACATTTATCAACAAATTGTTGTGCTAACTTAGTTTGTAACATTTTATGTTTATAAAGAAAATTTAATTTTAAACTTAATTTTAGTTTCTGATAAAAATGGTAATAAAAAAATGAGACAAACTTACGTTAGATCGTAGAGGGTTGTGTGTGTGGTGGAAGTTATATTGTAACTACATATAGAAAGATGACATTGATTTCCCTTAATGTATTGTGTAGTATTGGAAACTAAATTATTGACATTAAAATATCCTTAAAGGAGCTGCTCATTTGGTGAGACGAGGTCATGGGTGATTAGCCATTTTAAGTGTAAGGGTGGGTGATACTTAATATTTGTAAATGGGTCGTAGAGTATGTTGATATCATGTATTAGTGCGTTTTCAATAAATTCAATTTTAGCAATAAACTTAGTTGAAAGTTTGAAGAGGAAACAGTTTATTCTATCTGTCTTGGCCATATCGTAAAGATTTTTATTACTTATCTATTTAAATGAGCCGGGTTTTCTTCTAGAGTTAATACAATCGTTTGCTTGTAGAGAACGATTTTAAGCTTTGTGGATAATTTAGAGTTGTGTCTAAAATCTCTTTTAAGGGCCGAGTAGCAATTTGTTGCTTTGTAAATTGTATATTCGATGTGTTTGTAGAAGAAAAGATTGTCAGTGAATATAATACCTAGGTATTTAATTTCGCTTCTAACCGGAATATTATGGTTATTTAATTTTAGCTGGAAATTTTGAAGTTCGGTCCAAACGATTGGCGGAGAATATCTTTTCTTACCTTTGAAAAGAATTGCTGCACATTTGTCCGTACTAATTTAAACTTTACAGGTTTCAAGCTATTTGGAGAGAGCCTTTAGGTATCTGCTAAGTTGAGCCTTTAGGACATGATTTTTGGTCCAGCAGCAAATAAAAGTGTGTCATCTGCATAACAAAGAGTATTCACTTTGTTTTCATTTCTACCAGGTTTAGGTAGGTCCGCTGTATAAATATTATATAGGATTGGTCCGAGTAAGGAGCCTTGAGGTACCCCTGCCACAATATCAAAAGCTTGAGAATGTACGTCCTGTATTCTGACCGTAAAAGATCTATTTGTTAGATAATTATAAATTATTCGATATATATGATTATGGAACCCGAACAGGATTTTCATTTTATAGATAAGTCCCTCTATCCACACTGTATCAAAGGCCTTTGCAACGTCTAATGAACATGAAACCAAATTGATGTTGGGTATGACTTTAGTGTCATCGCAATGTGACCTAATTTTATCCAGGAGAAATGCTTCATAAATTTTACTTACACAAGAAGGAAGAGAAATTGGCCAAGAGCTAGAGATAAGATCAGATGGCCTGTATCCATTTTTTCGGGTAATAGACTATATTGAAAAGATGATTAAATAAAAGTGCTAAAAAGACGAAAAGACTAAATCGAAATTTTTTAAGTATGAAATTGGATATTTTATCGTAACCAGCTGTTTTTTTGATGTTCCGGGATTTTATAATATCTTTAATTTGACTAGGCGTGATGAAATTTAGATGATTTATAATATTAGCCTGAGGAGTTATGCTACCCGCAAGTTGAGGGTCTGGTTGTTGCTCGGGGGCTGGCTCAGAGAACCAGTTGTTAAAGTGGGAACGGGCTATTAATTTCGAAGTCAGCTTGTGAAGTCGTTTGTAAATATTTAGAGAGGGTTTATTTCATAATTTCTTTGAACAGAGGTGTTAATTTGCGAACTGAATAGTGAGTTTCGCCTGGAAATATTTACTTTGTGTATGTCACAGAAGAAAGTTCCAAGCGCGAGCACCTTATCTTCATTGGTAGATATTAAATCGGATCTACTTTTTAATTGTAGTGGCATATACTACTATCTCTCAAGAGCCCCATATATTTTTTAACAGTTCTAATAGCATTATTATTTTAACACATGATAATTATTGATGCCAGAAGTTAATGTAGTGAATTTTGTCGAATCTTTTATTATTTTTTCAAGACATTTAATTTGTGATTTGAGCTGATGCTGTAAGGGACTATATTGTAGTCTAAACCATCTTCTTCTAAGTTTATTTTTATGCCTATGATCTTAAGCAAGAGCGGGGGAAGTGGAATACGGGTATTGTTCTTTAGGGAGACTTTCGGTACACTTAGGTCGATAGCTGTTGTTGGCACTCTATCAAGATTATCAATTATATTATCTAGGTCAGATGATGAGAGGCAGCAGTTAGTAGGTAGATTTAGCGGCAGTAGACTTTGTTCTATACGTCCTCTAAATTGGGTCCAATTCGTGTTACCGTAATCAAGTCGACGAGTCTCTACTTCTACTTAATGAAATGTTTAGTTCCACAGCAGTACGATCTGAGAGATAATCTAATATGGAGAGTTTGCCCCTGTTATTATATTTTATTGTTATATCGCTAGATATAATGAAGAAATCAAAGACCGAGGAAGTGCCATGAAAGGGTGCTCTAATAACAAGCTTTTATTAATGCAGTTGCTGAAATACCATTGGTGAAAGGATCTACCCGAATTGTCCTCAGTAGCCTGATCATTACCCCAAAGCTGGTGGATGGCATTGACATCGCCCCCTATGATATAGTAGTCAATTTTGACAGTGTTAATTAGATTAGAAGGATCTTCTGCTATGGGCGAGATTTCACAACTATTGTAAAGCGAAATTACAGCTAGTGTCTTGCTGTTAAATAAACTAACAATAATTATTGTTTTTTCAATAAATTTAAATTTTGTAGAACTGACGAAATGAGTATATATATGTACTTAATATTATTTTTGATTAAAATAGCGGTACCCTCACCGCCTTCGAGAGCCCGTCATTTCTGATCATGTCAGGGGCGGTTCCTCATTGGAAGCAAAGGAAGCACTGCTTCGCTTGACAAAATAAAAAAATCCACACATAACATTTTGCTTTAAAATATTCTTAGAATATTTAAAAAAATGTATAAAATTCGAAGAAGTTTACTCCTCTGACATCACCAGATACAACCTGAAATATTTTATAAGTAACGCCCAATTTTCTCCTACAAGCGAAGAACATACCACCCAAACCAATGTCATTATATCGCTACTAACATTCTGTATGGTACGCTGTCCAAAATGTAGAGTATGACCCACCCACCATCAAGCAAGCTACATAATATACATGGAAGTACTTACAATAAAGTGCGATAATCTTCTGAACTATATTTACCGCAGAGGTAAAAAATTACATCACACATTCGCAAAAGAATGTAGATGCGAGTTAATATGCATATATTAGATAGATTATCAGTACGTTTACATAAATATATTAAAAAAACTTTTTAAATAAATAACTTTTATAAATAAATTATAGGTACTAAGAAAAAAATATTTTTTTTCTTTCTAAAAAAACAAACATCATTCCAAAACTGAATCTATCCAATAACAATATTTTAAAATTATATTATCTCGTTTGACTTTAAATGTTTGAATGTTTTTTATTTTAAAATTTTTTTAACATATTTTATTCATATTGTGGAAAAGTGAGATAATGACTATTTATAATATTACGTACTTTTCTGTTTAATTGCGACAGAATGTAGAATTCTTGCTTTTATTTGAGTATTCCGGCGAACGAGTATACCTACCTAAGTACAATAATAATGGTAATTGAATTCAAAAGAATAAATTAAATGATTAAATTTTTTGCGTACGTTGTGAAATTTGTGTATTTGCTTAATTATGGGGCAGGCAGTATTTGCTGTGAATGGATTAAATGAAAGATATGATTGTATCGCTGATTTATTTACCGATGATAATGGCTTCCTTCTCTTTCAAGAGCAAGAATAAATGTGAATATTTATATTGTGTATTATTGACATCATTGACTTTGATACATGTATCATTACTTATAGTAGCAATGAAATAGTCTGAAAAGCGGAGCTATAATTTACATAAAATGTATTGCTTCCCTTCTGCTGAATCCCACAAACCGCCACTGGATCATGTTATAATTTTTGTAGATAACATTATCCTTTGGTTTCAGTTTTGTTTCACATAGCAGTACAACATTTGGTTTGTCGTCACTTAAAAACGTATTGATCAAATTCACATTTATGCCTAGGATTTTTAAATTATTTATTACGTTCGCTCGATTTTGAGATAAATTCATACTTGGCTATTTACTGTTAATTCTGTTAAGAATGATAACAGTGCCATTCTTTTACCACTTATATCAGATAGTTCTCTGCCGTTAGGCAGGAAGTTGTTTATTTTATGCAGATATTAATTCGAATAAATTCAGCCCAAATAGCGTACTGCATTCATCATTCAAAAATTGAATGTTGTTTTCGCTTGTGTCCCTTACGATTCTGCGTGGAGCATTTTGATCCCTCTTAAGAGCGGAGGAATAAAAACTATTTTTTGCCGAAAAGTTATTGTACGCCTTATCTTTTAAATTTGTCTTTTCTTGCTTCCTAGACAAAATTTCTAAATACTTACTGCATTTTCTGTAGTTAGCGGGATGACCGGACAGACTACAATTGACACATTCCGGATGAAAACCTTTTTCAATACGGACAGTACCGTCGGGATTTTCCTCAAATCTAGGTATATGCTCGTTTAACGGGCTATCCTTGGAGGTAACAGGAGGTTCCCGACACCGTGATTTCTTCTGCACGTTACACATCTATAGGGCATCGTAGCAACATGACCAATACTCGGACAGTTTTTGCATTGAGTCATGATGGATGGTTTAAACTTATAAAATTTGACACCTTGGTTAAGGAAAAAATTAGTTTTAATTATGGCGGAAATATCACTGTTGGCCTTAATTTGTATCAGCCATAGGGGCTCCCCATTTATCATATTTCGGGATTTCAATGATTGCATAATTTTGATAATTTCAGTTCCTGGGAATAGAAATTGAAATTCCTCTTTAATATCCGTCTCGTCGTACTACGTATGGAGAAATTTAAGCATTACACTGATAGGTTTGCTATCCTTAGACGTGTAGGTAAAGTTATTAATTTTTTCAATTTTCAATAGGGCCAGGGCAGTTTTGTAGTCCGTTTCGTCTTTTAAGGTAATATGTGTAACATCCTTATCAATTTTTTTCAACCTAACATTTTTCTTAGCTAGAGCTACATTGAGCTTGCCTGAAATTTGTTTAACATTTAAGTTGTATGCCACAATAGGGGGAGGTGGTTTGTTATTTACTTTCCTTATGTTGACTGAATCATATTTTGGATGTTTTGTTTTTGGAATGATTGGAATCTGCTACAGATTCTGTTTCCGAATCATCCATGAAGTCATCATGACTCAGAATTTGAAAATTATTTGTATTTTTCGAGTTTACGTGTTCAATATTATTATTAAGTTTAGATCTTTTTAGGTTTTTAATGTCATTAATTTTAGTAGGAGTAGTTCATGGTATTCTATTCTGGTTGTTTGTTTTTGTGTTTTTTGCTTGTAGGTCATCAAACCTTTTAATAAGTGTGGCGTATATATTTTGGAGATCGTTATACGGATCCTGCATTTTTTTAATTTGTTTGTGTTGTATTTTATTTATAAGAGGTTCTGAATCAACTTCCCTGTATTTACTAATTCAGATTCAGAATCTTTTAACGTCTTCATGTTTTCATCTGTTGATGACATGTCGTTGCAATTCTTGATCTTTGACGTTGTGGCTTGGTCCATTTGTGGTTGTTGAGGCATGTCTGAGTTTTTCGTAGCCTGATCTGATTTTGGTTGATTTCATTATGTACTTTTTTTCGTTCTTTAATTTTTAAAATTTTTCTAGAACCTTCTCCTTAATATTTTCTTTTACTACGTTGATTTTCTTTGAGGGGGCATTAGCAACTTTTTGTTTCTTATTTTGCTTTTTTTCCCTATAGGTGGAGCTACACACTGAACTGCCACTATACGTAATAGTGGATGAGCTCAGATAGTTTTCCTCACTGTTTTGCGTTGTCTCGTTGAAGGCTTTTATTAGCTCTGCAGCATCTTATGGATGGAACAACATGTTGATCCAATCAGTGATAAACTGAACTGACTTTACACAATCACAATTTTATTTATTTTAAGAAATTATGCTTTTCTTGCTGTTCTTTTTAATTTATACACTTTGTCAGAAGAGTCCACGCTCTTATTCTTACGGAGGTGACCCTCACTTAACAGTCACTAAATTTTTTATTTTCTTCGCACTAAATTTTCTTGACAATTCGCTAATATTGTGTAAATTTGCCGCAGCTATACTTCCAAATTTCAACAAGACCCGCTTTATTATAATATTCATGTATAAAGTCGAAAAGAATTAAAAAAATTAAAATTTTTCTAAAAATCGATCATTTTTATTTGTTTGACAACTAAGGCAAAAAACGACCGACTTCGATCGTAGATTACTATGATGATGAATTTCTACGCATTTTTAAAACTTCCATCTAAGCAAATAATGGATTTGATCCTTGCTGTTTGATGCTTATATCTTTTCATCCTAAAATATGACAAAAACTGTAGAAATATAGCTTCATGAAGTGTACTTCCGTATCTTGTGTTTATGGAATGCGCGAGGTAACTTTGACTCTATTCGAAGAGTACGCGACAAACATCGAAAGTGCTTCAACTACTTTTCATACATTAATCGACTAACCTATAAGTTCTCTTTAGTTTAGCCTATAGCTAGATGAATTTTTAAAGGTATTCGATTGTAGCTTATTCATAAAAGTCTCTTCTTAGCTAGACAATCTTTAGTGCGATCTCTATTGAAGAATTAGTTTTGATTAAATTGGTATGTCACATATTTAAAGACGGCACAAAAAAAATATTCAACTTAAACACACAGTCAAAGCGTCTTATTCCACAAAAATTGAAAATTGCTTAAAAATCTTACTTTGTCAAGCAATTTTGAGCATATTTTTTTAATGAAAACTGCTTAACTCCGGATACGTACAAAATCGCTGTAGTTTCTGATATGTTTTTACACAATTTTCGGAACACATATACTTCCGGTCTCTTATATACCACTTGACCGCAAGTTGCTTCGGCTCTGACCTGAAAATACAGCTAGAGATCTACAAATTGATCGTGGAGTGCATTCGTCAATAAATCTAGGTGTATCGTTAGAATTAATTTCAAAATTTGTATCAAAACACATGTTCGTTACTTGTGCCGGTTTCAGGTACACGGTTTCAGGAAAGTTCCCCGTAGTTCTAAGTACACTACTGTGAATCGCGGTTTACGAAGAGGAATTGTAAGGTTGGGGAAATGCTTAAAATTAAAACTATATCATATCCGGAACAGATGAACGCTGGGAAGAGGCAAACTTTAAATCTGAATACGCAGTAGGCTAACCGCTGACATATCAAGAATTAACAAATGAGACTAATGTCGATTTCGATGGTACCATTTCAGTGTTGCTTTTTTCTCTGGCAGTGGAGAACTGGGAGCACTGAAGTCCATCGAACATGTTGCTGTCATTATCCGACTGTTTGTGTACACACGTATTTTATACACAGAACTGTCAAAACCGGTTGCCATTTGGTTGAAAATTGTGCTGTGTTTAGTGGTCTCTGCAAAGTTTTTAAATAAAGTTATTGCTTTTAATTTACATATCGTTATTAAAGTTATCTAAAAATAAATACTGTTTTGTAGTTCTTAAGAAAACGCCTTTTTTTTTAAGTTAGTGCCATTAGAATAAAGACTTATTTGTAGTTCTTAAGAAAGTAATTAGGTATAAGTAATAAAATGGACTGCAAGGATTATTCCCTATATTTTGGTACGAATGGTAATCTTCTCTGCGACGGAGAAGTTATTGTTATTTTTATACACAAATTTTATAATTTATTTTTAGGTGGAGATTAGGTTGAAATTCCGTTTGCACCTGCAGCCGAGCATTTTCGTATACTGGAAGTCCCGGCAGATTACACCGAACGGATGAAAATGATTCAAGTGGGGAAGTCTCAGCAAGGAGAAGCAGTGGAGCCCAACGTAAGAAATCTTGCAAAACTACCACAGAAGCAGGATGCTGCTTCAAATGCATACTAACCAGCACCCAAATCTGAAGAATACGGTATTTACAGTTATTTATAATAGGTTCATTTCGCGTCATCCAAGCGTTCCTTGAATCTTTGTATTCAAGTTGCCAACGGTACAAAGAATACAAGGTAGTCTCATTAAATTTTGACACATGTGCTATGACGAAATTTTGTCCACTTTTCTATTGGAAAGACAGAGAGAGAGAGAGAGTATTGTGTTCTCTGTCTCGTACTTTCCTATACAATTCACAATATTACGACACCTTATAGGGAAACATGGTTCGTAATGGAAATACCATGTAATCTCTGTATCGCGCAAGTTGCTTAAACAATTTTAAAAATTCAAGGTAGCCAATACCAGAATTATTATAATTACCTAGCTAATTTTATCTTAGTGTATTTTTCTTTGCTGAAGGTATATAAAATACAAGGTATTCCCATTACGAACCGTGTTCCTCTATAAGGTGACGTAATGTTGTGAAATGTATAGGAAAATACGGTAGAGAGAATACAATACTCTCTCCCTCTCTGTCTTTCTAATAGAAAAGTGGTCAAAATTTCGGCACAGCACATGTGTCAAAATATAATGAGACTACTGTATTATATATACATTGCCTTCTGTTCACTCTGCCCCTCCTATTATTCGCTGAAGTGACAGTGTTTTATACATGTACTGCCCGTAGTTAAAGCGTACATGCAATAAATGAAAGGTGTAGTGAAATTTTTGCCACTGGTATAAAGCTAGTGGTCTTATTCGTTTATTTACTGCACTAAATGTTTCAAGTTCAATAAATACTGAAACTTGAGAACTATAAGATATATATATATATATGTTCTAATATAAAAAGCTGAAAGCAATGTTTATTAAATGATTAATATATCAATTTGATTTACACAACTGTAGCAATTGACTTGTACTCACCTGATCAATATATAGCAGCTGATTTACTTGACCTTTTATTTGACTGAGGTGTGGGATGAGGATATTCTTTATTGCAGTCGATACCCGCAATAAAGTGGATTTGTTAGGAATTGTCTTATTACAGTCGAAACCCGCAATAAGACTCTTTATTACAGTCGATACCCGCAATAAAGTGTTTTGTGTTAGTGATTTTCTTACTACAGTCGAGACCCGCAGCAAGAATCTTTATTACAGTCGTCGAGACCCGCAATAAAGTGTTTGTGTTAGTAGTTGTCTTACTACAGTCGATACCCACAGTAAGACTCTTTATTACAGTCGATACCCGCAATAAATGGTTTGTTAGTAATTGTCTTATTACAGTCGAGACCAGCAATAAGACTCTTTATTACAGTCGAGACCCGCAATAAAGTGGTGTGAGTTAGTAGACTTCTTATTACAGTCGAGACCCGCAATAAGAAACTTTATTACAGTCGAGACCCGCAATAAAGTTGTTTGTTAGTAATATATTATCTCAGTCGAGACCCGAGATAATATTCTTTAAGTCAGTCGAGACCCGACTTAAAGTGAATGTTAGTATATATCTTAACTTCAGTCGAGACCCGAAGAAAGATTCTTTATTTCCGTCGAGACCAGAAATAAAATGTATTGTTAGTAATAATTTTTATTGCAGTCGCTACCCACAATAAAAACCTTTAATTTAATCGCTATCTAAAACAAACTCCTTAATCCAGTCGGTACCCAGAATAAGAATATTTTATTTTAGCTGTCAATTAAACCAAGTATTTAATTTAGTAATAAAATACACTAGGAAAAATCACTGGGAAAGAACACAAAGGAATAAAATCGCCAAGTTAATCACTGCACTGCTAAATCACAAAAGAGGACGAATCAAGTCAAACTTCTGTTTATAAAGCCAGAGTTTGCGCACGGCACCAAAGAACGGTAGTCAACGGCGCGTGGCAACAATATTGGCATAGTAACAACTTGCATAGCAACAATAACCTGACCTAGCAACTGCACTTCATCATTGAGTCATAAAGTGTTACCATTTAAGTTATTATTGTCAACAAGCTGCACTCAACTTATGACTATATAAAATATTTTGCGTAAATTCAATTTATTTCAAATCCAGTGTAGTTTAAATATCAATAAATAAAAATAAAACTTTCGCCTTTGTTTAATTAGCAATTTTACTTACGAGACATAGTCATACAATACTTTAGCTTTCTTAGACGCAGCCGGCAGCAGCACACACGAGCTGCTGCACAACCCAATACTCTGCTGCGCAGTAATTTCTCGTGTAATGGCGGAACGTGGTTCGTAATGAGAATTCTTGTATCTCGATTCCATTTTGTATATACCTGCTGCTGTCAGCTGACTTGAGTTTGACAGTAGCAATGTGCAGATTTGCTGTTGCAATTGAAGTCGTCATCGTCGCTGTTATTGTTGTGGTTAACGAGTTGTTATTATTTAAATTAATATGATATTATTGTTAGACGTCTGCGGATGAATTATTGCTACGGTTTAATTTGTTTGGCTTGATGATAACTGGCCAACTATCTGAATACTCTTGTCATCATTATGATGCACTGTTAGCATTGATGAAGAATGATTATAATCAGATGTAATAGCATTTGTTTGTATCGTTTGCGCGAATGGTATAGTCCCTGAATTATTTACACTGCCATTTGGTATGTTTTGTATATCATCAACATTTTCATCTTGTGATAGTGCTTTTTGCAAAAGTTGCATATCATCCAGCTGCATCAAGTGAAAGAATAAATAATAAGGTAAGATATCTTTGAATTTATTGAAAGATTTGATTCTTGGTGGTCCGTTTTTCCCTTTTCAGGTTGGAGGATCGGAAGTCAGGAGCCCAATCCTGAACATACTGCCCCCCGTTGAAAGGCTGAAAGGTCTTTCAAGTGTTAAATCTTGCCACTTATGTAAACGAGGAAAGAATAAACTGTTTAACGTTGTTTTTTTTTGTTATTATTTTCAACGCAGATTAAAGTGAAGTTTAGGAAGCACCAGTAGATATATTTAAGGAAAAGACATTGCAGGATTCTGGAGAAAAAACAACAACAAAAATTCCTTTTAGGTATTTTAATAATTCCATCCTTTAATAAGCGCATATTGTAGGATGTTCCGTCTTGAATTATAGATATTATGGGTATGGAGTGGAGAATAATAAATAAAAGAGTTTCTTTTGCGATTTTTTAATTTTAAAATTTTAATGTTGCCATCCTTCAACAATCGCACATTGTACCGTGTTCCGTCTTTGGTTCTGACTCGTTGTTTACTTTTGTTCGATCTAATTAACGCATCCCAGGAGATGGTGATGTCTTCGACAGCTCCCGTCTGCTTGTCTGTCACAATGAGATGTAAGTCATTATTTGGCTCGTCTGCCTGCACCAAAACAATATCTTCCAATATGTTAATTTTAGCCGATGACGATGTGTGTGGGGCTTCATCCACTGCTAGTCCGGATCCGGAGGGTTCTGGTGTTGACTCCAGTTGTAGCAGCCGACTTGGTGACTGTGGAGGAGAATCCGTGATATCAATCACCTCCGAATCTTCCAGCTGCAGGTAGTTGAGACGTCTGTTGATTTTTTGGATCCGCTCTTCTGTCTTTAGTTGGTTCAGTTTCTTCTCCAACTCCCAAATTTTCTTCACCTCGCGCTTTATAGACTTCCCTGGCGTTGGTGGTGACTTGATATTTTTTTGAGTGGTGATCTTTGTAGATTCCATTTTGCCTTTGAACTTCAAATTTGAAATCAAACTATGGCCTGTGAGACAACGAGCTCGATATTTAAAGAGGACTGGTCCTCTTGCTTATCTATTCATGGTCAGGATGGGCATAAATCTGGTGATCAAAGTAACGGTTGGGCATTTAAATTGAAACAAATTTGTAGAGACGAAATTTGTTTTTCAATTTAACGGACCGTCGTGATACATTGTAGCAAGAATGCAATTGTCACTCTACTACGGAATGTACTTTGATGTAAACAAATGATGTACATACATACATAGGTGCATATATTGCGACGATTGGAATTTCAATAGATTATTGAAATTTTTTTTTTTTTTTAATTTTCTCACGGAGATAAATGTTTTGTTAGCTAATGTAACGGCTTGTATGGAATTGTATGGCAAGAATGCACTTTATGGTTAGGAAATAAATTGAACTTTTGCAAATGACATTTTGAAATGAAAATTTTTGAAAATAAAATTATTTTGGGTATTTTGTTTGAAATAAAATAAAATAAAAAATATATATGCCTACAGGGAAGTTAGTTTGATGGGATAATGTGACCTTTGGGTTTTAAGAATAATCATATAATCTTGATCGTTGTAATGATTAATCGTTGAGAGCGTAATTTAATTTAGAGGAAGAATAGCAAATTTTGTTATTGGCCTTTTTAGGACTGCATTCTTCGTTTTTATACTAACAACTCTTACCAGATGATCAGCTCCTGGATGTAATTCAACGATTCGTCCCAATATCCAGCGACATGCTGGTAAATTGGGTTCTTTTATAATCACCAAATCTCCTACTTTGGGATTGGAGGCTGGGGTATGCCATTTTGGGCTGTTTTTCAATGAGTTTAAATAATCATTGGACCATTTATGCCAGAAATGTTGCTGTAAGGCTTGTAAATAATTCCATTGTGTTAGTGATGAAACATTTTTGTCGATTATTGGCTCTGGAGGAGTAATCAATGAGTTACCTATTAAAAAATGTCCTGGTGTTAAGGTAAATAAGTCCTCTGGATCCTATGAGATGGGGCATAACGGCCTAGAGTTTAAGCAAGCTTCGATTTGAGCTAACACGGTTGCGAATTCTTCATACATGAGTGCAGAATTTCCTAGTATGCGCTTTAAATGAAATTTAATCGATTTCACGCCCGCTTCCCATAATCCGCCAAAATGTGGAGCTGAGGGCGGATTAAAATGCCACCTAGTTCCATCTTCTGCTACCCTTCCTGCCATTTCTTCGCTACCCTGTTTTATTGCATTTTTGAGATCCTTTTGCAGAGCTTTGTCGGCTCCAACGAAGTTGGTTCCGCAATCGGAATATATATCGGTGCAAAGTCCTCGTCGACTAGAAAAGCGACGGTATGCTGCGATGAAAGCTGCTGTGGAGAGATCGGAGACTGGCTCTATATGGATGGCTTTAGTGGCCATGCAGATAAAAATGCATATATAACCTTTATAAAAACGATTGCCTCGATGTTTCGACATTTTCAAATTTATGGGGCCAGCATAATCAACACCAGTTTGTTGGAAAGGTCTGGATATGTTAACTCTTGAGGCGGGTAGGTTTCCCATGATTTGATTCTTATTGGAAGCGGATTGTTTAAAACAGGTAACACATTTATGCAAAACATGTTTCACGGTTTTTCGTCCTTGTGGTATCCAAAATTTGTTTCTTATTGTTGATAGAACTAATTGCACCCCTCCGTGTAATGTTTCATATGATAGTAATTAATTATTAATACTGTCAAGTTGCTTTCTTTCGGCAGTATTATTGGATGCTTTTGGTCGTAGGAAATATTGGCGTTTTGTAATCGGCCACCCACCCGCAATAAATCCTGATCATCTAAAAATGGAGTTAAAGGTAAGATTTTACTTTTGGCATCTAGTGAGATGCCTGCTTTTAATTGCTTGATTTCGTTTTCGAACGCAATTCGTTGAACAAGCTTAATAAGCAGATGTTTCGCTTGAGTCATTTCTATAGGTTTTAATTGAACTGAATTATGCTGCTGATTCTGAGTTATATTAGTAACCTTCTTCCGGCAATGATTGATAAATCTTATACAATATGCAGTAATTCGTTGCAACTTTGTGAAAGTCGAGAATTTACAAATTAACTCATTGATATCTACATACGTGGTTACATAGCACACTCGTTTTTGTTCCGAGTCTACATTACTGTCGATCACAATATTTGTATGAGGCCAATTTTCCTCCGAGTTTAGCAGCCACTGAGGTCCGTGCCACCATAACTCATGGGAGCTTAAAGATGCAGGTTCAATGCCTCTGGAGTTGCAATCAGCAGGATTATCAGCGGACCGCACGTGACGCCATGCCTGGATATCAGTTAGGGCCTGGATTTCTGCAATCCTGTTTGCTACATATGTTTTGTATTTGTTTGGGTAATTGCGTATCCACGCTAAGACTATGGAAGAGTCTGTCCAAGCGAATATGGGCGTATTGATCATATTTAAATCTGTTTTAACACGATTTATAAGCCGAGCTAACAGTACTGCTCCACATAACTCAAGACGAGGAAGCGTGATCGGTTTAACGGGTGCTATTTTTGTTTTTGCAATTAGTAAATTGACATGGACATGGCCCTCTTCATCGATGGCCCTGATGTATACGGCAGCCGAATAGGCTTGATTGGATGCGTCGGAAAATCCATGTAATTGGCAAGTCGATAAATCACTAGTTGTAAAAATCCAACGTGGTATTTGAATTTCGCTAATGTAACTTAACTTTGTTTTGAATTGTCGCCAGTGCATATCAATGGATGCAGGAATTGGATCGTCTCATGAGCATCCAGAAAGCCATAAGGTTTGCATCAGAATTTTAGCTGTCACTATAATTGGAGATATCCAACCTAGTGGATCAAAGAGTGTCGCAATTTCTGACAACACAGAACGCTTTGTAGAAATGCGATCTGCGAACTGTTTATATTGCAAGGTGAAATGATCCATTCCTGGGTGCCAATGTATGCCCAGGGTTTTTATAGATTCATCACTTGCGAACCGTAAAGGAAGTTGTACTTCCCTATGTTCTTCTGGGATGCTTAATAGGAGATCTGATGAATCACTGACCCATTTTATCAAATTGAATCCTGCTGACGACAAGATGTTTATAAGCTGCGTTTGTATTTCCAAGGCTTCACTGATGGAATCTGCTCCAGTGAGGAGATCATCAAAATAGAATTCACGTGGTATGATGTTCGCACCTACAGGGTATTTAGCAGCTTCATCACTTGCTAACTGATGAAGGGTTTTAATTGTTAAGTAAGGAGCTGGTGTTGTGCCAAATTTAACCGTCGTTAATTTATATTCTTTGATCACTTCATTAGGATTATTTCTCCAAAGTATACTTTGATAATTTTGATCTACAGGCTGAACGTTGATCATCCGGTACATCTTCTCTATGTCGGCTGACATAGCGTATTTGTACTTTCGCCATCTAAGTAACGCTGTGAAGAGTTCAGATTGCAGTACTGGGCCTGTATGCAACTGTTCGTTTAAACTTTTCCCATTAGAGGATTTAGCCGAGGCATCGAAGACAACTCGAACTTTGGTAGTTGTACTGTTTTTAATAACGGCGTGGTGTGGAAGATAATAGCATTTATCTTTATCAACTTCTTTGTCAACTGCTGTCATGTGCCCTAATGATTGATATTCATTAATGCAGGCTTTGTATTCCTGACTGAGCTCAGGATTTTGCTGTAATTTGTGTTCTAACCTGTAAAATCTCCGTAAAGCCATGCTACGCGAGTTGCCTAAGCTTGGACTATCTTGTATGAAGGGCAAGCGGACTTCATATCGGCCGTTTGCATTTCGATAGTAAGTTTTTTGGTAGAACCTTTCACAATCATGGTGGGCCTTAGACAGTTGTCTTCCAGGTAACAGTTCTTCGATTTCCCAAAATCTTCGAAGGAGTTTATCAAGTGAGGACTCTTCCTCATAATGAGCGTGTGCTGTTAAGGCAGACGCTGTAGGAATTGTGAACGTATTGTTGATATTTCCGAAAAGAATCCAACCGAGTATACTATTTTGCGCGATTGGTGTTCCTGGAGGACCGTTTCGTAATCCTTCCAAGAGAATTTCTCCGTATACATCCGCTCCTAAGAGCAGGTCGATTTTTCCTGGTTTGAAAAAATATGGATCGGCGAGTTGTAGATCTCGTACATGACTCCATTCCTTGTTTGGATTGGTGGACGGAGGTAATATGTCTGTTATAGTATTTACAACCAGAGCATTGATCGTAGTTACCTTGTTCGATGATGAATAAGGGTGAATTTGTATTGTTGCTGGTTTTTTCACATTCATAGCTTCTGACTTTCCTAAGCCAGTGATTTGTACTGACGTATTCCTAGTTGGTAATTGTAGTTTTCGTGCGGCGCCTTGCGTAATGAATGTGACTTGCGAGCCTGAGTCTATTAAAGCACGCAATGTGAGTACGGTGCCCTTTTTTGAAGACACTTTGAGCAATGCTGTGGCAAGCAATGCTTGTGTCGTTGTTGTTGATTGATTCGCGTGAAGCGTGTGCATATTAGATATAGAAGGTGAAGGTTGTGCTTGTGAATTCCGGTTTTCTGATGCTTTGATCAAGCCCTGTGGAATTGCGTTATTCCTATGGAGTAAGGAATGATGTTTCCTTCCACATTGCTGACATGTAAATTTGCTAGGGCAATATTTCGTGTTGTGACCTTTTGAGAGGCAGTTAATGCATAAGTGGTTTGACGTAACAATTTTAAATCTTGAATCTACGTCTTGTTTAATAAATTTTGGACACCTGAATATCCGATGTTGCTCTTTGCACATTATACATCTGTCACCAGATGATGAAAGATGAGTTGATGCTCTTGGAATTTGAGTTAGTTTGGTTACAGAATATGGTTTTGCTTCTGAAATTGCTTCTAGAGTTCGGAATCTCGTCTCTAGAAAAGCCTTTAGAGATTCTAGGGTAGGAAGTTCATTTGTACTATTCACTTCTTGTTCCCATAAGCGATGCGTCTCTGCTGGTAAACATTGCACTAGCATGTAAATTAGGATTGTATCCCAGTGTTTAGTGGGGACTTCCAATGCTTCGAGTTCGTAGATGCATTCTGACGATTTGTCTAGCACAGTTTTTATTGCCTTGGCTGACTCGTGTGTCGCTTTAGGTAGATTGAATAGAATTTTTAGCTGAGCATTAATCAATACTCGCTTATTGTCATACCTATTGAGCAATATCTTCCATGCGTTGTCGTAACTCGCATTGGTCATTGGAAGCTGACGCAACAAATGTTCTGCTTCTCCAGAAATATTAGATTTTAAATAATGCAATTTCTGCACTGGAGATAAGGCAGAATTTATATGCACTAGTGACTGGAATAGATCGCGAAACGACCTCCATGACTCATATGACCCTGAGAACTTTGGGATTGTGATGCTAGGTAACCTCAGAAACGAAGAAGATTCACTCTCCGTGTTTGGCTTTGAATCTACTTTTGTTTCGAATGCATCTAGTGCATCTCTGAGAATACCTCGAAACGTGTAGTATTTATCTTCCACGCTTGAAAACTGATCTTTTGCAAAATAATCGAATTTTTGCAATTCGCTATCTTCTAAAGCCTGAGTAGCTTGGAGAATCGTGTAGTGCGTGTTTTTATAGTCGGATCAAATTTCGTTTAGGGCGATTAACCGTTCAGAAATAAGTCCTCTCGTTCGTTTTTCTACATCAGTATTTTTATAGTTATTGAACGAGTTTTGGAATATTTGTGCAGAGGTGACTTGGTTAGCGAAAAGTTTTTGAAGTGCAGCCATGTTTGAAAAAACTAAGAATATATATCACTAGACTTTAAATTTGGCTGCGAAGGACCATAAAATGTACTGCCCGTAGTTAGAGCGTACATGCAATAAATGAAAGGTGTAGTGAAATTTTTGCCACTGGTATAAAGCTAGTGGTTTTATTCGTTTATTTACTGCACTAAATGTTTCAAGTTCAATAAATACTGAAACTTGAGAACTATAAGATATATATATACATATATGTTCTAATATAAAAAGCTGAAAGCAATGTTTATTAAATGATTAATATATCAATTTGATTTACACAACTGTAGCAATTGACTTGTACTCACCTGATCAATATATAGCAGCTGATTTACTTGACCTTTTATTTGACTGAGGTGTGGGATGAGGATATTCTTTATTGCAGTCGATACCCGCAATAAAGTGGATTTGTTAGGAATTGTCTTATTACAGTCGAAACCCGCAATAAGACTCTTTATTACAGTCGATACCCGCAATAAAGTGTTTTGTGTTAGTGATTTTCTTACTACAGTCGAGACCCGCAGCAAGAATCTTTATTACAGTCGTCGAGACCCGCAATAAAGTGTTTGTGTTAGTAGTTGTCTTACTACAGTCGATACCCGCAGTAAGACTCTTTATTACAGTCGATACCCGCAATAAATGGTTTGTTAGTAATTGTCTTATTACAGTCGAGACCCGCAATAAGACTCTTTATTACAGTCGAGACCCGCAATAAAGTGGTGTGAGTTAGTAGACTTCTTATTACAGTCGAGACCCGCAATAAGAAACTTTATTACAGTCGAGACCCGCAATAAAGTTGTTTGTTAGTAATATATTATCTCAGTCGAGACCCGAGATAATATTCTTTAAGTCAGTCGAGACCCGACTTAAAGTGAATGTTAGAATATATCTTAACTTCAGTCGAGACCCGAAGAAAGATTCTTTATTTCCGTCGAGACCAGAAATAAAATGTATTGTTAGTAATAATTTTTATTGCAGTCGCTACCCACAATAAAAACCTTTAATTTAATCGCTATCTAAAACAAACTCCTTAATCCAGTCGGTACCCAGAATAAGAATATTTTATTTTAGCTGTCAATTAAACCAAGTATTTAATTTAGTAATAAAATACACTAGGAAAAATCACTGGGAAAGAACACAAAGGAATAAAATCGCCAAGTTAATCACTGCACTGCTAAATCACAAAAGAGGACGAATCAAGTCAAACTTCTGTTTATAAAGCCAGAGTTTGCGCACGGCACCAAAGAACGGTAGTCAACGGCGCGTGGCAACAATATTGGCATAGTAACAACTTGCATAGCAACAATAACCTGACCTAGCAACTGCACTTCATCATTGAGTCATAAAGTGTTACCATTTTAGTTATTATTGTCAACAAGCTGCACTCAACTTATGACTATATAAAATATTTTGCGTAAATTCAATTTATTTCAAATCCAGTGTAGTTTAAATATCAATAAATAAAAATAAAACTTTCGCCTTTGTTTAATTAGCAATTTTACTTACGAGACATAGTCATACAATACTTTAGCTTTCTTAGACGCAGCCGGCAGCAGCACACACGAGCTGCTGCACAACCCAATACTCTGCTGCGCAGTAATTTCTCGTGTAATGGCGGAACGTGGTTCGTAATGAGAATTCTTGTATCTCGATTCCATTTTGTATATACCTGCTGCTGTCAGCTGACTTGAGTTTGACAGTAGCAATGTGCAGATTTGCTGTTGCAATTGAAGTCGTCATCGTCGCTGTTATTGTTGTGGTTAACGAGTTGTTATTATTTAAATTAATATGATATTATTGTTAGACATCTGCGGATGAATTATTGCTACGGTTTAATTTGTTTGGCTTGATGATAACTGACCAACTATCTGAATACTCTTGTCATCATTATGATGCACTGTTAGCATTGATGAAGAATGATTATAATCAGATGTAATAGCATTTGTTTGTATCGTTTGTGCGAATGGTATAGTCCCTGAATTATTTACACTGCCATTTGGTATGTTTTGTATATCATCAACATTTTCATCTTGTGATAGTGCTGTTGTATATATCCGTGCTTCTTAAGACTTTCTCTACCGATCATTAACAATCACCTGTTGTTCGTGGTTAATCCAAGTTTTTTCTTCTTTTTTTTTTAAAGATAACACTCTTCTGTTTATTAATCACTTTATTATCTATTTTATTACTTTTAGTGAACACATCCAAATTGATTCTTGGTACAAGGCTTTCTTAACGTTAAAACGATAACTACTAACTTTTTATGAAACCAGACATGAACATTTTATCCTCCTGTTTTTCTTTTAAACTTTCTTAAAAATAACCGAACATGAACATTTTTTATTCGGAAAAAAGAACGATAACTACTAACTTTTTATGAAACCAGACATGAACATTTTATCCTCCTGTTTTTCTTTTAAACTTTCTAAAAAATAACCGAACATGAACATTTTTTATTCGGAAAAAAGAACGATAACTACTAAACTTTTTATGTTTTCAGGAACCCGGACACTTTTCTTTTACACCGCGCTTACTTCGAACCAAAAAACACCACTCCAAACGAGACCGCGCCGCTTTTACGTGCAAAATTCAACTCAATTCTTGATCACATTAGAAAATGCTAAATTGCATTTTCTTATCCTGAGAAAATTTTACTTTTTAATTCTGGACATGTTCAAACATGTCCAGAATTATTCGCGTTGAACGATGGCTGCAAAAATGTAATCTTACACTTTTTAAAACATCAGCCACCGTTTGAAATCGCGACGCGAATATACATACAATGCATTTATGCTGCGCGCGTTTCTTATCGCGAAAGCTTTTTTTTCGTAATATGTATGTACGTATGTACATACATATTGTATTTTTCGCGACAAATCGTACTGAAGGTACGATTTGCTTTTTTGATTTCTTTTTTTTTTAAATTAAATTGTTGAAATGACAAATTTTGCTGAAGGCAAAATTTTGTCGTGGAAATTTTTAAGTAAAACGACTTGGGGTGTAAAATGAAACTTTTGTTTTTCCCAAGTCGTTTTATGGGAATAAAATGAATGGTATGTGAGGAAAATTGCTGATGCAATTTTCTTCACCCATTTAAGAGATAAGCTAACCATGTTTTAAGCATGGTTAG